>SJXQ01012415.1:25583-119856 GCA_006408695.1 Aepyceros melampus | reverse complement strand
AGGCCATGATTGAGCGACTGGACTGAACTGAACTGAACTGAACGATTTGAATGCAGAGTTCCAAAGAATAGCAAGGAGAGATAAGAAAGCCTTCGTCAATGATCAGTGCAAACAAATAAAGGAAAACAATAGAATGGGAAAGACTAGAGATCTCTTCAAGAAATTTAGAGATATCAAGGGAACAGTTCATGCAAAGATGGGTACAATAAAGGAGAGAAATGCTTCCAACAGAAGCAGATGATATCAAGAAGAGGTGGCAAGAGTACACAGAATAATGATACTAAAAAGATCTTCACAACCCTGATAATCACAATGGTGTGATCACTCACCTAGAGGCAGACATCTTGAAATGTGAAGTCAAGTTGGCCTTAGAAAGCATCACTATGAGTAAAGCTAGAGGAAGTGATGGAATTCCAGCTGAGTTATTTCTGATCCTTAAAGATGATGCTGTGAAAGTGTTGCACTCAATACACCAGCAAATTTGGAAAACTCAGCAGTGGCCACAGGACTGGAAAGGTCGGTTTTCATTTCCATTCTGAAAGAAAGGCAATGCCAAAGAATGCTCAAACTAGTGCACAACTGCACACATGTCATGCTAGCAACATAATGCTTGAAATTCTTCAAGCTAGGCTTCAACAGTATGTGAACAATGAACTTCCAGATGTTCAAGCAGGATTTAGAAAAAGCAGAGGTACCAGGGATCAAAATGTCAACATCTGTTGGATCATTGAAAAAGCAAGAGAGTTCCATAAAAACAACTCTTTCTGTTTTACTGACTATGACTGTGTCAACCACAATCTGGAAAATTCTTAAAGAGATGGGAAAACAAGACCACCTCACCTGCCTCCTGAGATATCTGTATGCAGGTCAGGAAGCAACAGTTAGAACTGGACATGGAACAACAGACTGGTTCCAAATAAGACAAGGAGTACCTCAAGAGTGCATATTGTCACCCTGCTTATTTAACTTCTATGCAGAGTACATCATGAGAAACACTGGGCTGGAGGAAGCACAAGCTAGAATCATGATTGCCTGGAGAAATATCAATAACTTCAGACATGTAGATGACACCACCCTTGTAGCAGAAAAAGAGATGGGAAAACAAGACCACCTCACCTGCCTCCTGAGATATCTGTATGCAGGTCAGGAAGCAACAGTTAGAACTGGACATGGAACAACAGACTGGTTCCAAATAAGACAAGGAGTACCTCAAGAGTGCATATTGTCACCCTGCTTATTTAACTTCTATGCAGAGTACATCATGAGAAACACTGGGCTGGAGGAAGCACAAGCTAGAATCATGATTGCCTGGAGAAATATCAATAACTTCAGACATGTAGATGACACCACCCTTGTAGCAGAAAGTGAAGAAGAACTAAAAAGCCTCTTGATGAAAGTGAAAGAGGAGAGTGTAAAAGATGGCTTAAAACAACATTCAGAGAACTAAGATCATACCATCTGGTCCCACCACTGCATGGCAAGTAGATGGGGAAACAATGACAGAGTTTATTTTTTGGAGCTCCAAAATCACTGAGACGGTGATTACAGACATGAAATTAAGAGACGCTTGCTCCTTGGAAGAAACCAACCTAGACCACGTATTAAAGAGCATATCAAACAGCAAAGACATTACTTTGACAACAAAGGTCCATCTAGTCAAAGCTATGATTTTTCCAGCAGTCATGTATGGATATTTGAGTTGAACTATAAAGAAAGCTGAGTGCAGAAGAATTGATGCTTTTGAACTGTGGTGTTGGAGAAGACTCTTGAGAGTCCCTTGGACTGCGAGAAGATCCAACCAGTCCAACCTAAAGGAAATTAGTCCTGAATATTAATTGGAAGGACTGATGCTAAATCTGAAACTCCAATACTTTGGTCACCTGATGTGAAGAACTGACTCATTTGAAAAGACCCTGATGCTGAGAAAGATTGAAGGCGAGAGGAGAAAGGGACGACAGAGGATGAGCTGGTTGGATGGCATCACCAACTCAATGGACATGAGTTTGAGTAAACTCTGGGAGTTGTTGATGGACAGGGAGGCCTGGCGTTCTGCAGTCTATGGAGTTGCAAAGATCAGACACGTCAAAGTGACTGAACTGAACTGAACTAACCAAAGATTATCTGTGAAAATCATCTAAAGAGACAAAAAGTAATAAAATTTTTACTTACAATATACAGTGACTACTTGTAAGAAAGAAATATCAAATATCTTTTGCATACAATTTAGATCAATTAAATCCAATTATATGTTTGAGAAATTTTATTTGGAAAAATAAAAGCTTTGAGTATTTCTTATTATATGGAACTATTAATATATATTAGAACTTTGTCTCTCTTAAAAGTGTATCGAGAAAGAGAGACATTACGTAATTTTTAAAAACTGATTCTTTCAATTACCACATAGTTCCATTTGAAACATTTCTATGATATAGTACAGAATCTTAGTGGTCATTTTCTCATAACAAAGTATTTCACTAGAAGCAGAAGATATTAAGAAGAGGTGGCAAAAATACACGGAAGAACTGTACAAAAAAGATCTTCACGACCCAGATAATCATGACGATGTGATGAATAATCTAGAGCCAGACATCTTGGAATGTGAAGTCAAGTGGGCCTTAGAAAGCATCACTACGAACAAAGCTAGTGGAGGTGATGGAATTCCAGTGGAGCTGTTTCAAATCCTGAAAGATGACACTGTGAAAGTGCTGCACTCACTTTGCCAGCAAATTTGGAAAACTCAGCCGTGGCCACAGGACTGGAAAAGATCAGTTTTCATTCCAATTCCAAAGAAAGGCAATGCCAAAGAATGCTCAAACTACCATACAATTGCACTCATCTCACATGCTAGTAAAGTAATGCTCAAAATTCTCCAAGCCAGACTTCAGCAATGCATGAACCATGAACTCCCTGATGTTCAAGCTGGTTTTAGAAAAGGCAGAGGAACCAGAGATCAAATTGCCAACATCCGCTGGATCATGGAAAAAGCAAGAGAGTTCCAGAAAAACATCTATTTCTGCTTTATTGACCATGCCAAAGCCTTTGACTGTGTGGATCACAGTAAACTGTGGAAAATTCTCAAAGAGATGGGAATACCAGACCACCTGACCTGCCTCTTGAGAAATCTGTATGCAGGTCAGGAAGCAACAGTTAGAACTGGACATGGAACAACAGACTGGTTCCAAATAGGAAAAGGAGTACGTCAAGGCTGTATATTGTCACCCTGCTTATTTAACTTATATGCAGAGTACATCATGAGAAATGCTGGACTGGAAGAAACACAAGCTGGAATCAAGATTGCTGGGAGAAATATCAATAACCTCAGATATGCAGATGACACCACCCTTATGGCAGAAAGTGAGGAGGAGCTAAAAAGCCTCTTGTTGAAAGTGAAAGAGGAGAGTGAAAAAGTTGGCTTAAAGCTCAACATTCAGAAAACGAAGATCATGGCATCTGGCCCCATCACTTCATGGGAAATAGATGGGGAAACAGTAGAAACAGTGTCAGACTTTGTTTTTTTGGGCTCCAAAATCACTGCAGATGGTGACTGCAGCCATGAAATTAAAAGGCGCTTACTCCTTGGAAGAAAAGTTATGACCAACCTAGATAGGATAGTCAAAAGCAGAGACATTACTTTGCCGACTAAGGTCCGTCTAGTCAAGGCTATGGTTTTTCCTGTGGTCATGTATGGATGTGAGAGTTGGACTGTGAAGAAGGCTGAGTGCCGAAGAATTGATGCTTTTGAACTGCACTGTTGGAGAAGACTCTTGAGAGTCCCTTGGACTGCAAAGAGATCCAATCAGTCCATTCTGAAGGAGATCAACCCTGGGATTTCTTTGGAAGGAATGATGCTCAAACTGAAGCTCCAGTACTTTGGCCACCTCATGCGAAGAGTTGACTCATTGGAAAAGACCCTGATGCTGGGAGGGATTGGGGGCAGGAGGAGTAGGGGACGGCCAGGATGAGATGGCTGGATGGCATCATGGACTCGATGGACGTGAGTCTGAGTGAACTCCGGGAGTTGGTGATGGACAGGGAGGCCTGGCGTACTGCGATTCATGGGGTCGCAAAGAGTCGGACACAACTGAGTGACTGAACTGAACTGATGAATTATTCATTTCTTATCAGTTTCTTCCAAATATAGATTCAAATCATTTTTAAAAAAGAAAGGAAATTTGGAATCATATAGAATGGTTATGCAATAGTGAAATAAATTATTCTGTTTTAATGTTTTGTTTTGATACTATAAAACATTTTTTATCATTTCTCAGAAAATAAGAGAGAAAAGTAAGGAATCTGTCTCTGCAGTGTGCTTTTTTATTTCTTTAAACGAAAGTGAGAAGTAAGATTTTTCATGTTTGGTATTTGATAGTGAAAAGAAAATTGATAAAGGGTTATATTTCACAATTATTAGATAAATCAGAAGTTAAATTCAGAGACTAATTATACTCTAGACTGATTATGATGATAAAGTTTATCATAAAAGTGAAACCTTAGACTGTTAGTCACTAGATGATGATATCTTACTTGATTTTTCCCGACTTCACAAATGAATAAGAGCAAAGACAAAAGATAGAAATTTCTAAAGACAAAAAAGAAAAATGTATTCTCATGCAGTTAGTTGAAGAACTTCCTGATAAAATGTTTTGGGATAAAAACTTAGTCTAAATCAGTTTTCCATAAGAGTGTTGAGTATTTTTTATCTTTTAAAATGTTTGCATACCAAAATTTATTAACATAAAAAGATTTACATGTTTAAGTTATTATTAAAATTACTTTTAAAATTTACTCTCCTTTTTTAACTATCCTTTTCCTTTACACATTAAGAAAAAATTTACTGTTTACTATTTCTTTACTCTTATATTTTAAATTAATCATTTTAAACATATAAAGCATTGAAAGTGTATATTGGAATCATGTAGATAATGATGATGATATTTTCTGAGGGATAATATTTCCAGAGAGAAGGCAATGTACCCATAAATAAATAGCAGTATATTACAAAAAGGAGGATCAAATTAAAAAATTAGTTTTCTTAGAAAACACAAATAGTAACAGAAATGACAAAAAAAAAACCACAAGAGAAGTGAAAGATAACAATAAATATCTCATCAAACACTCAATTAAAAGATAGTAATCAGAAAATAGTATTAAAAAACAGTAGCCAGAAATAATGAGATGGCCAAAAGAGTTCTTTCAGGTTTTTCTGTAAGTTCGTATGAAAAAACCAAAATGAACTTTCTGGCCAACCCAATATTTTCTAGATGATATAACAGGCATATATGTATGAGTTCTAAGAAAAAGAAAAAAAAAAAAAAAACCAGAGAGAGAGCGAGAACTGTTTAAATGATAGAAACATTGAAATAATTCAAGAAAACTTTAAAAAGCTGAAGGATGTTAACTTTACAAACTGAAAGAGGTCACTTGATCCCTGACAAAACCTCCAAAAAATATGCCCGAGTTTCATTGTTGTGAAATGTTATGACTGTGGAAACAAAGCCACTACAAGATTTCAGAGAAAATGAAAGTGGCACAGAGAGAATTAACGACACCAGCATTGAACTTCACAAAAGAAATATCAGCAGCTCAAAACATAGCTTAACAGTTCTGAAGAGAATTTGCTTCTAAACTAGACCTCTGTACCTATCATATCAACCAAATGCGGGACAGAATTTGTACATAAGTTATAAAATGGTTGGGCTTCCCAGGCGGAGCTAGTGGTAAAGACCCTGCCTGCCAATGCAGGAGATGTAAGAGACGTGAGTTCAATCCCTGGGGCGTGAAAATTCTCTGGAGGGGGGCGCAGCAACTCAGTTCAGTATTGTTGCCTAGAGAATACCACCCTCAGAGGAAACTGGCGGACTACAGTCCACAGAGTCGCAAAGAGTTGGACAAGACTGAAGCAATTTAGCACCATAAAAATGTTTCACAATGAAAAAGAAGTTATCTTAATGAAATTTTAAAATAACCTACTAGGGTATATAGCCACTAAAAAGAAAGAGGAAGCCAGGAACAACAAAAAATAAGTGAAAACCAGAGAACAGGATATCCTGCAAAAATAAAGATTGATAGAATGATGAACTGACATCTCAGGTATTCACAGAGGTAGGACAATATTCACTGGTTAAAATAATGGAACTTTGAAGATAGCCATGCTAAAGATTCTCATCGTTTATGCACCTTCCGTAGCTTCCCACTAATTTAAACATGACTTAAGAAAAATCATATTTACTAAGGAAATAAATTACATATTTTATTGTAAAAACTGGCTCCCCAAAGTATTTAAGACATCACATCTAATTAATGAAGTTGATACCTTTCTCAAATGACTAAAAATCATTTGCATTTAAATCTTGGTTAGGTTCTCTTGTTTTAGTTACAAATAAATCTCAGCCCATGAATATATAAAGTTTATACAAAGGGTATTACCCTGCAACAATTTCTCACAATATTAATAAATGATGAATGCTTCAGCACTAATTTGTCATAAGTTAAATTTACTTCCATATAGTAATTTTAAACATATGAAAGAAGTAATTAAGTCCCTTTTTTAGTATTATCTATATTTTAACACTTGGGTGATTTTGAAAACCTCCTGGCTATTATCATTATTTCACAAAGTTAAGAAATCTGACCAAATATTTTAGCTTAAGGGGACTTATATGAGGGAGGCTGAAAAATTACCAATTTCCTGGGATGTAATCACATGCAATTAATCTCTCCTTCTGAGAATATACCAGAAAATCTGCACATTAAGTACCCCAGGGATTTTGAGTTACACAAAAATTTCAGGTTAATTCCTTTAAGAAATGATTATTAGCATGATTTTCTATATATAAGTTTATTCTTCAAAAAAGAGTAATTGTATAAAATGCCACCAGAGTGTAGAACATGGGGCCAATTATAACTGCTTATTAAACATTCCATGATTATATAAATAAGTTAAATAGACTGGATATAGCACAACTGGGATTTTGTGGAGATTGGGAAAACTGGTGAGAGAAAATGCCCTGTCAAAAGAGAATAATGTGTTGCCAGCTGATGGTTGCCAATGAGAAGTTGATCTTAGTGTTGCCAGATCCTATTTTTCAAAGGTGATGAAAACAGACACTTCTACATTTAGAGTCTCTTGCCTTTTAAATCTAGGCAATCACTTTTTTTTACACACTGATGTGTATCAACATGACCACCAAACACACCAATTTGTAAGCTACCTAGATATAGCACTTCACATCTTGCTATTTCCATGTGATGGCTAAGATGCTAATTGTATACTGAAATTTATTTGGTTTAATTTCCAACCTTTGTAGATTAAATTTAAAAAA
The DNA here is from genome assembly GCA_006408695.1 of Aepyceros melampus. NCBI lineage: Eukaryota > Metazoa > Chordata > Mammalia > Artiodactyla > Bovidae > Aepyceros > Aepyceros melampus. Next base: position 112,534 of record SJXQ01012415.1, on the reverse strand, counting down.
AAAATAACAACCCAACTCTACTTTCCCTTTGAGGAGTAACATTTTAATGAATGTGTCCCCATATGTTTTACTCCCCAATCATTTACAAGAAGGCACTTTTGTAATCTGAAGAGAAAACTGACATTCTAATAAAGGAATTTCTGATCTGAGTGATTGTGTAATGAACAGTAAGACTAACTTGGCATCACAAAACTCAGGTGTGTGATTTACATAAATGAAGGGCCACACTCTTTGTTGATAGGTAATATCAGATTAGGAAAAAATAAGATTAGAGATTCAAAGTACTAGAATTTCACTGCAATAATGTCCTAGAAATATAAGCTGGGGAACTATGATAGTTTTACCTATCTCTTCTCTCACTGTACCTTCTCACTGTCTCTTTTCTGACCTTCCCCATCTCTTTCTCCACGCTGCCTCCAGCTGCTCAGTGGAAAGTCTCTATAACTAGGTAGGAGTGTGAATATAGGATCAGTACTGCAAAATTTAATATCATGTAAAGGAACATAGAGAAGGCAATGGCACCCCACTCCAGTACTCTTGCCTGGAAAATCCATGGACAGAGGAGCCTGGTAGGCTGCAGTCCATGGGGTTGCTAAGAGTCGGACAGGACTGAGTGACTTCACTTTCACTTTTTACTTTCATGCATTGGAGAAGGAAATGGCAGCCCACTCCAGTGTTCTTGCCTGGAGAATCCCAGGAATGGGGAAGCCTGGTGGGCTACCCTCTGTGGGGTCTCACAGAGTCGGACATGACTGAAGCAACTTAGCAGCAGACTTAGGAGCAAAGGGACGTAAGATGCTGCAGAGCCCAGATCCCAATCCCCACTCAATCCCACTGAAATATAAATTCCATGAGGGAAGAAAACAGTCAGATTCTTTCTCTGCAGAGAAAAGAGCTTGTATCATAGCAGATAATACATAAATATTTGTTTAAAGATGAAATTACAGTACATATAGCAATAAATAGGGCTTCCCAGGTTGCTCAGTGGTAAAGAATCTGCTTGCAATGCAGGAGATCTGAGTTGGACCCCTGAATTGGAAGATACCCTGGAGAAGGAAATGGTTACCCATCTAGTATTCTTGCCTCTCTAACTCCATGAACAGTGGAGCCTGACAGGCTACAGTTCATGGGGTTGCAAAGCAGTTGGATACAACTTAGTGACCAAACACACAAACACAACACACAACAATCAATTTTGGATTCTTTGGGATTTTTCAAAATATCTGGATTTATTTTTGTGTACATATTTTTAGAGTTTTCTTAAAAGCTTGTATATGGAAGTGAAAGAATGAATTACAAAATTACTTTTTACTAACTGCTTATTGTCTGGAGAATGGAATGGCTACCCACTCCAGTATTCTTGCCTGGAGAATTCGTGGGCTTCAGTCCACGGGGTCACAAAGAATCAGACATGACTGAGCTACTAACACATACAACTGCCTATTAAGTGTCAACAATGTGTGCTAGATTGTAATGGTGAATTTTTTAAGCCATCACCCCCACAGATGGTCATCACTGAGGGGATACTAATGAATCTAACAGTTATAAGCCCAATGTGATCCCTGTTGTAATAACTGGATATCACATGGTGGATAGTGTTCATGAGCCTGTATTAAGGGATTTCCTGGAGGAAATCACTTATAAACTAAGACTTGGAATATAAATAGCAATTAGCTAAAGGAAATATTCTGGTCACTGAAATTAATGTGGAGGGAAAGAGTAGGGAACATGAGGCTGAAACAATCAGGGACTAGGTTGTTTTAATAATCTTATAGGTCATGACAGTGAGTTGATCTTTACCTTTAAAGAGACTACTGAGTGCAATACAGATCATAATCAAGAGAGGCTGTATTATACCGGTATCTATTGTATTGATAATGCGAGAAGTTGTATTGAGACCATTCGGATGGGTGCTTCTCAATAATACAGGGAAGAATGGATTTTGATACAAATCACTAATATAGCTGTAATGGAATGAAGATTGGAGAGATTTAAATCTTTTAAGTTGCTGTGTCTTAGGTAGAGTTGAATATCAATGACTTCATAGGGTTTCGGAGAAGGCAATGGCACCCCACTCCAGTACTCTTGCCTGGGAAATCCCATGGACCAGGGAGCCTGGTGGCTGTAGCCCATGGGGTCGCTAAGAGTTGGACACGACTGAGTGACTTCACTTTCACTTTTCACTTTCATGCATTGGAGAAGGAAATGGCAACCCGCTCCAGTGTTCTCGCCTGGAGAATCCCAGGGACGGGGGAGCCTGGTGGGTTTCTGTTTATGGGGTCGCACAGAGTCGGACACGACTGATGCGACTTAGCAGCAGCAGCATAGGATTTAATGCACTAAGTTGATAGAATGTCTTAATTTATTGGCAGCATTGGAGAGATAAAAGGACTCAACTATTTTTGCTGAAATTTTTGGCTGGTGAGATATTGGTAGTGATTAAGAGAGCATTTTCTCATTAATACTGCCTTTGAAGGGTAACTGTTTGTTAGCTATCTTAACTTTTTCAATGTCAAAACTAATAAACTGACAAGACATTCACTTTTCCTTTCTTTGCAAAATATTTAGATTCTCCAGTTTGAGTTACTTCTGGATTCACATTTGTGGAGATGTGTGTGTTTGCTAAGAAATGTGATGTGATTTGGAGAATTCTCTCACTTTGTTTAGCTAAGATCTACTTACTGAAGAATAAATTCAAGAATTATTGTTTCATACGTACACACAGAATCCAATAGTTGGTAACTTGTGTAAAATCAGTAATGATATCATATTTATTTTAAAATATATTTTTCAATAAAACATTTACTATGAGAAATATTTTTCTGCATCACTTGTCTTTTTGAAGCTGTGTGCTTTGAAATTCAATACAAAATGAAAGGCACATTATCAGAAATTGTAACCGATGTATTAACAGTTTTATATTAAACTATCCTATGTTAAATTCTAATTTCTTTAACCTGAGGTGAGTTGGTCTGTTTCATCTAACATTATTACTAGAAATATAAATTATATAAAGGTTAAGACTGGTAGAGATCCTATATTTTCATTAACTTTAAAACATATGATTAAAAATGGTGATTTCATAATACAGTAAAATTCATATGAAAAACACATTGAAAAGTTATACTAATTTAAAAAGTTTGTTTTGCCTAAAAGAATTTAGTTCATTATAGGTTTCTGTAGTACTCCTTTTTAACGCAGAACCAAAAATGGTATCAGTTATTCGTTGGAACTTGCTCAGTGCTATAGTTAAATTTCTATTTATCTGTCAAGCTGTCTTTCCCTCACTGGAGCTCCTGTCAGAAATAATCATTTCATGGTCTCACATTTACAAAGGTGCAAACCCCAGATACTCTTGCCTTTTTTATGTCAAAAATTGCACAGAAATGAAATGTTTAATAAAACGTCTATGGACACACAAGTAAGTCCCCTCTGTTTTGCTCTCTGTATTTTGTTCTGTTTTATTTTTTCAAGAGTAGGTCCTGAAATATAGATAATCAGCAGGTTTTAAAAATGTTTGACAGGAAAATTTCTTAGTTTACTATAATAATTTACATAAGATATTCTTTTATTACATCAATGGATGTTTCAAAACTGGGATCCCTAATATAAAGTCACTGAGGATGTCTATTGATAAGAGCTAATACCTTCAAAATTTTGTTTAAATAAGAAATCTAGCCTAGATTTGCTATCTTCTTACATATCATAAAAGAGAGAATGGCAAAATGTTCTTATGATTCAATGTGAAAACATTAAAATATGCACATACTGAGAAAACAGAGCTATTAGTTTACATATTATTATAGGCCATATGTCTTTTAGATAAACTATTTAAAGGAAATCAGAGATCTTAGACACAAATACCATTCAAAGTCTTGTATCCTACAAACTCTTTATTAGAATTTGCATTTGCAAGGATGCTTAAATTGCGTAGGACTGTGTCTACAATTGAAGTGTTTTTTCTGTAGATGCAAGAAATACAGATATAGTCCTTTCTTATACTGATGATGTATCTTCCCCTAGCATTTAGTGGATTTCAGTTTCAAGGCCAAACACTGTAATTTTATTTGTTAGAATAATGGAACATATACTTAGCTCTACAAGATAATTCCCAATATACTCATTCCAAGAAATATTGATAAAGCGTCCAGTGGTGCAACATTTAAATCATATGGAAATGATATAATTTCATTGAGAAAAATTCAATTTCTATGCTAATTTCATGAGATTGCACAACAGATGTTCATTTAGGAGAGAGTCTTAATGGGAATTATAAAGACATCTACTAGCAGATTTTTATCTTGCTATTGACTCCTAAAATATTTGTTAAAAATATGGATAGCTTGTTTTTATAAGGCTGAAATTTGCTTCTGGAGCTTCAGAGTAGGGCCAGAAGTTCTTATTTTAAAATGAATTAATTTAGCCTCTTAATTTTAGCAAGTACCTTGATCCTTGCTTAATTTGATGATCAATTAAGTTGTAGAACTACTGTTTGAAATAATAAAAGAAATCTCCTAGTGTTTGTTCAGAATTTCAAATTTTTTCCTCTGGGTAATCTCCTTTATTCTAGCCCATTGAAGTGGATAAATAGCCAGATAGCTGGAACTAAAAAAAGTGTCATAAAAGGGTTTTCTGTGTAGCACTCAGGACTAGTTCCGTCCATCCGTTCAGTCGCTCAGTCGTGTCCGACTCTTTGCGACCCCATGAATTGCTGCACGCCAGGCCTCCCTGTCCATCACCAACTCCCGGAGTTCACTCAGACTCACGTCTGTCCATCGAGTCCATGATGCCATCCAGCCATCTCATCCTGGGTCGTCCCCTTCTCCTCCTGCCCCCAATCCCTCCCAGCATCAGGATCTTTTCCAATGAGTCAACTCTTCCATGAGGTGGCCAAAGTACTGGAGCTTCATTTTGAGCATCATTCCTTCCAAAGAAATCCCAGGGTTGATCTCCTTCAGAATGGACTGGTTGGATCTCCTTGCAGTCCAAGCGACTCTCAAGAGTCTTCTCCAACACCTCAGTTCAAAAGCATCAATTCTTCGGCGTTCAGCCTTCTTCACAGTCCAACTCTCACATCCATACATGACCACAGGAAAAACCATAGCCTTGACTAGATGGACCTTAGTTGGGAATGGCAAGCCACTTCAGTATTCTTGCCTTGAGAACCCCATGAACAGTATGAAAAGGACTAGTTCAGATGCTGGATAATAACGTATCTAATAATTAGAGTGTCTGGTTTTCAATTCAAACATACTCCTGGCTAACTCTGAGTTTAAATAGGCTACCCAACCTCACTAAATCTCATTTCCTGATCCTTAAGATAAGAATTATAATGATATTTATCAGTTGGAGATATTTTACAATATTTAGAATAATGTGTGGCATATGAAGTTTAGCTTTTATAAACCATTATTATGCTTACTTAAATTATTACAGTTGATACTATTCAATGTTGGTATTTGAAAGAATACTCGATAACCCAGAATATTCCTATGGAGAAAGAGTGATAATTGTTTAGTATATTCATAATCCCACAGTATAAAAGTAGTGACAAAATATCATTATATAATGAAACAAAAGTAATTATCCTAGTTGGAGTAAGTTTTGGACATAAGAGTCTTCTCACATAAAAGCAAAAAACAAGCAAACAAAATACGAACCAAAAAAGTCTTCCTTGATCACACATTGCTTTCCCAATGAGATATATTCAGGAATGGAGCAACACTTATATTTTCTTATTTTCAGTTACTACATAAAAATTTCCTTGCCAAGAGTAAATGTTAATTTGACATACAACATACTTTAAGGTATGAAGACCCTCAGGCAAAAAGTAACAATAGATTTCTTAGAGTAAACTATAAGTAGCCTATCTTTTCCCTACGAAAGAAAATGACCTAAGACTACACCTGAATAAGGTGGCATTGAAATCTAAGTTCCTAACTCTCATTCCAAAACCCTCTCTGCCATTAAAATTAAAAGAGCAAATTTTTTAAAAGGATTTAATTTTATATGCCTTTTAATAAATATCTTCTTTTCCATGGTTTCTGTTACTGAAGCCAAAAAGTTTAGTGTAGGCTTCCTGTTTTATCACCTATTATGTATTCCTCCTATCCATCTATATTCAAAATAGAATATACTCTTATCTCCCACTTACCAACTGTCAATCTTCCACCCCTTCATTCATTTAATATTCATCCGTACACCTGATCAGTTTCAAAATATGTTTTTATGCTATTTAGGAAGATAGATAAAAATGATAAAATCCTAAGCAAATGATTAGTGCTAATATATTAAATTTACCAAAGATAGACATATTTTACAACAGATAGGAAAAGTGTTACACCTGTGTTTAAGTTTGATTGAAAATATTAATGAATAAAATGTAAGGGTATCAGGAATTTTCTGCCTTAACACTTACTTAAAAGTATTAAATAGAAATAAGATGGACAGTAGCAATTTTAAAGTGATAATAATAGCCAAACACAAGATTTCACATATTTATAAAAATGGCAACCCACTCCAGTGTTCTTGCCTGGAGAATCCTGGGGACGGCGGAGCCTGGTGGGCTGCCTTCTATAGGGTCGCACAGAGTCGGACACAACTGAAGCGACTTAGCAGCAGCAGCAGCAACTGCAACCATAACAATTTGCCACAAATGTAGAGTCTTAATACAAAACAAATTTGTTATAATAGAGTTCAGTAGGTCAGAGGTTTGGTGGGCCTGGCTGGTATCTCTGCTTCATATTTAACAAGTTTGAAGTTTAAAAATTATTTCATAATATGACCCCATGAACACAAAAATAGCCTTTCCTGAGATTTTGATTCGGTATAAAGAAGGGAGAAATACGTTTCATTCATAAGTATGTAAAAATGATGTAGAAGAGGAACAATATAAAGAAAGTAAATAGCTGTAATGAGTGTGTTTTCAACCAAAGTAAATTTTGATTCATATTTTAACTTTCTATGAATAAATTTCTTCAGATTTCATAAATGGAGCACAAAGTAATTTTAATATCAAAGTCTTAGTTCTAACCAAATTACACAAAATGTAGATTTTTTCCTACCTTTTTAATGGGGCTTCCCATGTGGTGCTAGTGATAAAGAAGCTGTCTGTCAATGTAGGAGATTTAAGAGATGGCGGTTTGATCCCTGGGTCAGAAAGATCCCTTGGATGAAGGCCTGGTGACCCACTCCAGTATTCTTGCCTGGAGAATCCCATGGACAGAAGAGTCTGGTGGGCTATAATCCATAGGGTCACAAACAGCCAGACACAACTGAAGTAACTTAGCACAGCAAGCAAACAATGTGGCAAATAAACTACAGTTATACTTTATTAAGTAGTATATAACATAAGATAGGCAAATCTTCTATTCAGAATATATAAATGATTAAATCAACATCACTGACTAACCTTTTTGATTAAAACTATTTAATTAGAAATAAAATAATTTTAATTGAATTGAGCATTGTCTCAAGAGGCAAAGAAGTCACATTTCTTTTAAAAAGACTATTCTAGTGTTTCTTTTTCTTCTGCATCTTAAACACCTCAAGATGTCCCAAAGTTAAGATAGTTGCTAAATTTTCACATCAAAGCCAGCTGCTGCTGCTGCTAAGTCGCTTCAGTCATGTCCAACTCTGTGCGACCCCATAAATGGCAGCCCGCCAGGCTCCCCCATCCCTCGGATTCTCCAGGCAAGAATCCTGGAGTGGGTTGCCATTTCCTTCTCCAATGCATAAAAGTGAGAAGTAAAAGTGAAGTCACTCAGTCATGTCCGACTTTTAGTGACCCCATGAACTGCAGCCCATCGAGCTCCTCCATCTATGGGATTTTCCAGGCATGAGTACTGGAGTGGGGTGCCATTGCCTTCTCCCAAATCCATTTAGTAACGTTTACAGGAATTGTATGTAGGTCCTGAGCTATCAGGCTATTTTCCAGCTATGCTCTAGTGGACAATGGGGCCAAAATTACTATTAGAAAAGTGGGATGTATTTTCTTTGAGGGGATACTTATAGATAATAAAAAAATGCAGTTTAGGATAAATTAAAATGAAGTAATCATTTATTATGGGCTTTCCTGGTTCCTTAGCAGTAAAGAATCTGCTTGCCAATGCATTTGATGTGAGTTTGATCCCTGGGTCTGGAAGATCCCCTGGAGAAAGAAATGGCAACCTACTCCAGGATTCTTGACAGGGAAATCTCATGGAAAAAGGAGCCTGGTGGGCTACAGTCCACGGGGTCACAGAGTCAGAAATGACTTAGCAACTAAACAACAACAACACTTAGTTATCATAAAGCTGGCAGTTTTAATGCCTAAGTGAAACAAAAAATGTTTGGGAGAATATGCTATTCTATAGAAATTTAGTCTATTTTATTTTAATCATTTAAGGAAAGACTCCATACATTTAAATTAATGTACACAAAATAATTCTGAACATACTTTAAAGATTTAGAAGCATTCAGGAGTGAAACTGTGTTTAAAGTATTTCTATTTTCCTTTACAAGAAACAGTTTTGTGTTTATGCTGCTTTTTATGAGATTATCTTCATCAGTGAAGCTTGTTTATATTAATAAGACAAATTTAAAATTACTAAATTAAAATTAAATTTATAACAGCTGAACTCATGTTTCCAAGATTAAAATTTCTTGTTGTATGTGCATTTATTAGAAATGGTCCCCAGTTGATCTTTTTCAAGAAAAAGAATCCATTGAAAAAGGAGGGCATGCTAATAGACTACAATCAAGTGTTAATATAGATTCATTATAGAACATTGCTTACAGCACCAGGAGAAAGAATCTTGAATAACTGTCTAGAAGATTCTGAAAGACTATATCTTAAACTGGTCCTGAGATTTTGAGATCTACAGCTTTCCCAATGGTATCCATTCACAGGACTTGTCAAAGGAATCAAAACTAGAAATTAAAAAAAAAAAAAAGTCAAGAATGTTCTTTAGTTTCCCGCTTTTATGGAGCAGCAAACCAGAAAGATCAGTCCAATTTTAAAACATAAATCAAATAAATCACAAAATCATAACTTCACATGTATCCATCAGAGACCAGAGACCAAGCAAGGAATTTCTGAAACCAGAAATGGATAAGAAAACCAAGTAACTTGAATTCCAAAGAAAGAAAAGTCCCATGAAGAATAAGAAATAGAAGATACAAACTCTCTCTCCATGCTAAAAAGCACAGAAGAAAGAGGTACCAGTCACCAGGCAAAGTTATCCAAAACTAAAGACAAAGTGTGGGTATCACATGTGTAGTCTCTCAGTCGTGGTCAACTCTTTGTGACCCCATGGACTGCAGCCCACCAGGCTCCTCTATCCGTGGAGTTTTTCCCTGAAGAATACTGGAGTAGGTTGCCATTTCCTCCTCCAAGGTGGGTACCATATCATTGTCTAATTGTTAGTGACCCTGGACCTAAGGCTTTTTTCATTGGTCCCCGTCATTTGCTCACAAGTAAGATCAGGGGCAGGGAAGGAAGAAGCCAAAGGAAGTCTTGCTCAGTGCAACAGAAATGCAGGAATGATTGTTGATGTCTGGGGATGAACAGAAGATAAATATTGTCAGCTGTTCCCCTCTCCTTCAAATAAAATCCTTAAGATTCTGTGAGAAGATAGAAAACATTCTAAACAATAGGCAGAAACTTATTGTTGAGGAAGGGTAGAAGATGAAACTATCACTGGGAGACAATCGGGAAACTCCACTGGCGTTGATCCCTGTGTTAACACCAACCTGAGATCAGCTACTGATGCCAGAAGCAGGAAACACCCCTCCGGTGCAATCTCAGACACAAGGCAGTGTTTAGAGGACCGAGAAATTTCACCCTCCCAAGGCCCCAAAGCAGAAGTATGCCTGACATTTAGGCAGAAACTGGCCAACTGAGTGCACAGCATACCAGCTTGATGCCAAGCCTAGAAGGGAATGTAATAGAGAGAAGTTGGCCCTAGGGAGGAAGGGTGAAGAGCAAGGTAAATGTCCCATCTGGAGTTACTATATAAGGTTGTTGAAAACTGAGAGTGTGGAGTAGTCACTGAGGAAAACACCTCTTGAGACCTTGTCCTAAACCCTCAGTACACAGCCAGTTTTGCTCACCACTGTAAAATCTGAGGTCTGTGCTTTGATGAACAAGAGCAGCGCCAAAGCCCAAATCCAGATGAACTCCTGAATAGATTGACTCATTTGCCCATGTTGATGTCCAAATAGAGGAAGCACTTCTAGGATTAAATAGCAATGTGTTTCAGTTACTGCTATCCTATGCATGACATTAATCATTTAATTTGAAAAAATGTTAAATGCACCAAGAAATCAAGAAAATGAAACCTGTATGCAGGTCAGGAAGCAACAGTTAGAACTGGACATGGAAAAACAGACTGGTTCCAAATAAGAAAAGGAGTACGTCAATCTGCATATTGCCCTGCTGCTTATTTAAATTATATGCAGAGTACATCATGAGAAATGCTGGGCTGGAAGAAGCACAAGCTGAAATTAAGATTGCCGGGAAAAATACCAATAACCACACATATGCTGATGGCACCGCCCTTCTAGCAGAAATTGAAGAAGTACTAAAGAGCCTCTTGATGAAAGTGAAAGAGGAGAATGAAAAAGTTGGTTTAAAGCTCAACATTCAGAAAGCTAAGATCACGGCATCCCATCCCATCACTTCATGGCAAATAGATGGGGAGAGTGGAAACCGTGGCTGACTTTATTTTTTGGGGCTCCAAAATCACTCCAGATGATGATTACAGCCATGAAATTAAAAGACACTTACTCCTTGGAAGGAAAGTTATGACTAACTAACCTAGACAGCATATTAAAAAGCAGAGACATTACTTTGTCAAAAAAGGTCCATCTAGTCAAAGTTATGGTTTTTCCAGTGGTCATGTATGGATGTGAGAGTTGGACTATAAAGAAAGCTGAGCACCAAAGAATTGATGCTTTTGAACCGTGGTGTCGGAGAAGACTCTTGAGAGTCCCTTGGACTGTGAGGAAATCCAACCAGTCCATTCTAAAGCGATCAGTCCTGAATGTTCATTGGAAGGATAGATGTTGAAACTGAAACTCCAATACTTTGGCCACCTGATGTGAAGAGCTGACTTATTTGAAAAGACCCTGATTCTGGGAAAGATTGAAAGCAGGAAGAGGAGGGGACCACAAATGATGAGATGGTTGGATGGCAACACCAACTCAATGGACATGAGTTTGGGTAAACTTCGAGAGTTAGTGATGGACAAGGAGGCCTGACGTGCTGCAGTTCATGGGGTCATACAGAGTAGAAGAGGACTGAGCTATTGAACTGAGTGAACTAAAGGAAAAAGCAACTATGGAAATAAGACTTGGGGATGATATAGATGTTGGAAATATCAGAAAGAAAGTATAAAATAATTAACATGTTAAAGGACATAGTGAATGTAGAATGTGGCATACAACAATTAACTGTTAGTCCTTTAGTCATATCTGACTCTATGCGACCCTATGGACTACAGTCAGCCAGGCTCCTCTATTCATGTAATTCCCCAGGCAAGAAACCTGGAGTGGGTTGCCATTCCCCTGTTCAGGGGATCTTCCTGACCCAGGGATTGAACCGGGGTCTCCCACATTTCAGGCTAATTCTTTACCATCCAGGCCACCAGGCAAGCCCTTGGCATACATAAAGAGGTCCATAATTTTTCAGAGAGATGAAAAATATAATAAAAGATCAATGGTGCAGCTGAAGAAAGAATTTGAAGATGGGCCAATCTTTGTCTAATGTCTATCGTTAGACAAAGTAATCATTTTTAAAGAGAAGATAGAGCAGAGGAAAAAAACAAAACAAAACCCACAACAAAACACAGTATGCAAGAGCTGTGGTAAAACCCACATATTTCCAATCCAAAAGAAGAAAGAACAATACTAAGAAAATACTTGAAGACTGAAACATTCCAAAATGAATTTTCAAAAAAAAAAAATCAAACTATCGATTAGCCCAGAAAATGCTAGCCAGCATAAATGTTAAATTTGAGTCATATCTGATGTTTGCTGACTCAAAGAATCAACTGTAGGGTGTAGCTGTTCCCAAATTCATAGCATGATATAATACATCATATAGCATCAGTTCTATATAGCTAGACATAGAGTATGATACAGATAAAATCAGAATATGCTCTTTTTCGCTGTTTGTGGTCATAGAAATTAACAAGGTAGTTCTAAAATTTGAATAAGGGCAAAGGACCCTGGGTAGCCAAACATTTCTGAACAAAGAACAGATTTGGAAGGCTTGCACCACCTGGTGTAGGATTGCCAAACAAAGCCACATGCCATCTCAAAGCTGCAATAAACACAGCAATGTGGTGCTGGCATAAAGATAGACATATAGACCCATGAAATAGAATAGAAGGTTCAAATATACATGCACACATAATAACTTTTTTTGACATTTAAGTCCAAGCCATTCAATGTTAAAAAGATATGATTTGCAATAAATACTGAGCTGGAAAAAAAATTGGATATCTATATATAAAGCAATATCCTTACTTGCCTCATGAGAAATTTATATGACAGTCAAGAAAAAAAAAAAAAAAAACAGAACCAGAATGGAGCAAATGGACTGGCTCCAAATTGGAAAGGGAGTATGTCAAGGCTGTATATTGTCACCCTGCTTATTTAATTTATACACAGAGTTCAGTTCAGTTCAGTTACTCAGTTGTGTCCAACTCTTTGCATCTCCATGAACCACAGCACGCCAGGCCTACCTGTCCATCACCAACTCCCAGAGTCCACCCAAACTCATGTCCATGTTGTTGGTGATGCCATCCAACCATCTCATTCTCTGCCATCCCCTTCTCCTCCCGCCTTCAGTCTTTCCCAGCATCAAGGTCTTTTCAAATGACTCAGCTCTTCACATCAGGTGGTCATAGTATTGGAGTTTCAGCTTCAACATCAGGCCCTCCAATGAACACCCAGGACTGATCTGCTCTAGAATGGACTGGTTGGATCTCCTTGCAGTCCAAGGGACTCTCAAGAGTCTTCTCCAACATCACAGTTCAAAAGCATCAATTCTTCGGTGCTCAGCTTTCTTTAAGTCCCAACTGTCACATCCACACATGACCACAGGAAAAACCATAGCCTTGACTAGATGGACCTTTGTCGACAAGTAGTGTCTCTGCTTTTTAATATGCTGTTCAGGTTGGTCATAGCTTTCCTTCCAAGGAGCAATCATATTTTAATTTCATGTCTGCAGTCACCATCTGCAGTGATTTTGGAGCCCCAAAAAGTAAAGTCAGCCACTGTCTACACTGTTTCCCCATCTATTTGCCATGAAGTGATGGGACCAGATGCCATGATCTTCATTTTCTGAATGTTGAGCTTTAGGCCAACATTTTCACTCTCCTCTTTCACTTTCATCAAGAGGCTTTTTAGTTCCTCTTCATTTTCTGCCATAAGGGTGGTGTCATCTGCATATCTGAGGTTATTGAGATTTCTCCCGCCAATCTTGATTCCAGCTTGTGCTTCTTCCAGCCTAGTGCTTCTCATGATGTACTCTTCATAGAAGTTAAAAATAAGCAGGGTGACAATATACAGCCTTGACGTACTCCTTTTCCTATTTGAAACCAGTCTGTTGTTCCATGTCCAGTTCTAACTGTTGTTTCCTGACCTGCATATAGGTTTCTCAAGAGGCAGGTCAGATGGTCTGGTATTCCTATCTCTTTCAGAATTTTCCACAGTTTATCGTGATCCACACAGTTGAAGGCTTTGGCATAGTCAATAAAGCAGAAATAGATGTTTTTCTGGAACTCTCTTGGTTTTTCCATGATCCAGCGGATGTTGGCAATTTGATCTGTGGTTTCTCTGCCTTTTCTAAAATCAAGATGAACATCTGGAAATTCATGGTTCACATATTGCTGAAGCCTGGCTTGGAAAATTTTGAGCAATAGTTTACTAGTGTGTGAGATGAGTGCAATTGTGCTGTATTTTGAACATTCTTTGGTATTACCTTTCTTTGGGATTGGAATGGAAACCAAAGAATATGCAGAGTATATCACGTGAAATGCCAGCCTGGATGAAGCACAAGCTGGAATCAAGACAGCCAGGAGAAATATCAAAACCTCAGATATGCAAATGACACCATCTTTATGGCAGAAAGCAAAAAGGAACTAAAGAGCCTCTTGATGAAAGTGAAAGAGGAGAGCAAAAAGTTTGACTTAAAACTAAACATTCAAAAAACTAAGATCATGGTATCTGGACCAACCTAGAGAACATATTAAAAAGCAGAAATGTTATTTTGCCAACAAAGGTCCTTCTAGTCAAAGCTATTGTTTTTCGAGTAGTCAGGTATGGATGTGAGAGTTGGACTATAAAGAAAGCTGAGCACCAAAGAATTGATGCTTTTGAACTCTGGTGTTGGAGAAGACTCTTGAGGGTCCCTTGGACCACAAGGAGATCCAGCCAGTCAATCCTAAAGGAAATCATTTCTGAATGTTCATTGGAAGGACTGATGGTGAAGCTGAAACTTCAGTACTGTGGCCACCTGATGCGAAGACCTGACTCATAAGAAAAGACCCTGATTCTGGGAAAGATTGAGGGCAGGAGGAGAAGGGGATGACAGAGCATGAGATGGTTGGATGGCTTCACTGACTTGTTGGACATGAGTTTGAGTAAGCTCTGGGAGTTGCTGATGGACAAGGAGGCCTGGCATGCTGCAGTCCATGGGGTTGCAAAGAGTCAGACACGACTGAGTGATTGAACTGAACTGATATAAAACAATCACCTTCAACCCAAACCTCTCAAAATATCCACAAAATAACTCAAAATGTATTAGCAACCAAAATTTAAAACCTAAAGCTATAAAATTTTCTGTGAGAAAGTATGGGAGAAATTTTTTGTGACAAATGCAAAGTTTTCTTAGATGAGACATCAAATACACAATCCATTTGATAAAATGGACTGGCATATTAGACTTCTTTGAGATTAAAAACATGTGCTGTTTGAAAGACAGTTTATTTAAATAAAAACCATGCAATAGGCTAGAAGAAATGTTTATAAAATATATAAATGATAAATGTCTAGTATCTAGAGAATATAAAAGATTTTCAAAATACAGTAATTTATACCTGTGGCAGATTCAGTTGATGTATGGCAAAACCAATACAATATTGCAAAGTAATTAACCTCCAATTAAAATAAATAAATTTATATTTAAAAAAATAAAATTTTATATATATATATATATATAAAGTTAAAAAGAAAGAAAATATGCAACAAAAAAATTTTTAAAGATAATTTACCCTAAAAGATATAGAGGAAGTAAATATTCAGATGAAAAGATTCTTAACATCATAACTCACTTTGAAAATTCAAATTTAAATGCCAATGGAATACTACTACAAACATGTTAGAGTGATTGAACTTAAAACAATCAAAAATATTCTAAATACCAAATTATGGAAGGAAAGAAAGTAGAATTCTCATATACTGCTGATGGGAATTTTAAATATTACTAACACTGAGGAAAATAATTAACTAGCTTTTCTATAAAATTAAGTACCATATGACCCAAGTATCCCATGCCAAATTGCTTTACCTAAGAGAGATCTAGGT
Organism: Aepyceros melampus; assembly: GCA_006408695.1. Taxonomy (NCBI): domain Eukaryota; kingdom Metazoa; phylum Chordata; class Mammalia; order Artiodactyla; family Bovidae; genus Aepyceros; species Aepyceros melampus. The sequence continues at coordinate 96,961 of SJXQ01012415.1, read as the reverse complement.
TAAACACATTCAGGTCTATTCATTTGTATAAGAGCTTTACTTATAACAGAAAAATTAAAAGTGACCTAAATAGCCACATCAAGAGAATAGATAAATAAATAGGGCACATATATTTAACATACTATGTAGTAATAAAGAGAAGCATTACTACTCATACCTGGAAAAATGGAGATGATTCCTAAAATCATGCTAAGATTACATACTCTGATTACAAGCATGTAATTTTTCAAACTACAAGGACAAATATCATGCTGTTAAGTTCCAAGATCTAAAGTGAAAGGGGGAATGGTAAGAAAGGGGTAAAGGAAACATTTTGAGATGATAAATGTGTTCAGTTGATCTAAATCACCAGAAAATCTTTATATATTTAGTCACATCCTAATTTACATTTTAACGTATGTATCAGCTCAGTTCAGTTCAGTTGCTCAGTCGTGTCCGACTCTTTGCGACCCCATGAATCACAGCACGCCAGGCCTCCCTGTCCATCACCAACTCCTGGAGTTCACTCAGATTCATGTCCATTGAGTCCGTGATGCCATCCAGCCTTCTATCCTGGCCATCCCCTACTCCTCCTGCCCCCAGTTCCTCTCAGCATCAGGGTCTTTTCCAATGAGTCAACTCTTCGCATGAGATGGCCAAAGTACTGGAGCTTCAGCTTTAGTATCATTCCTTCCAAAGAAATCCCAGGGTTGATCTCCTTCAGAATGGACTGGTTGGATCTCCTTGCAGTCCAAGGGACTCTCAAGAGTCTTCTCCAACACCACAACGTATGTATATATAATTGTAATTTTCATAATTTAAAAAAAATGTGTTTACTACTACATTTTTTACAATTTGGTGCTATATCAAGTGTTTCTTCTAGAATGATGGACATCCTTTCCTTTCAAAACATATTAGATATGTCAGGTATATGCTCTATTGTATATTTTCAACCATTGTTTCATACTCTATTTTATTTGCTCATGAAATTATCCATTCCCTTTATACTGAATATTTTTGAAGGTGGACACTATGAATGGCTTATTATTGAGGTTCTTCACTAAGCCTAGAAATCTTCAGTTAGATGATGGTTAATTATTATTTTGAATGACATGTTTCAAGTGATAAGATATTTGAATTTTTACTTCTAAAATAAAATCCAGTTAAGTAGAAATTGAATGCTACTGTGTAGGAATGTATTGTCCATGTATTTATCTAAAGGCAACCTAAATGAAGAGTCAATGGCTAAATATTATATCTGAATCTCTCCAAGACTCAATAATCCTTGAAGATAAATGATCTTTAGAGAAGACTAAGCTTTATTTTTTTTGGGGGGGGGCTCCAAAATCACTGCAGATGGTGACTGCAGCCATCAAATTAAAAGACGCTTACTCCTTGGAAGGGAAGTTATGACCAACCTAGATAGCATATTCAAAAGCAGAGACATTACTTTGCTGACTAAGGTCCGTCTAGTCAAGGCTATGGTTTTTCCTGTGGTCATGTATGGATGTGAGAGTTGGACTGTGAAGAAGGCTGAGCGCCGAAGAATTGATGCTTTTGAACTGTGGTGTTGGAGAAGACTCTTGAGAGTCCTTAGACTGCAAGGAGATCCAACTAGTCCATTCTGAAGGAGATCAACCCTGGGATTTCTTTGGAAGGAATGGTACTAAAGCTGAAGCTCCAGTACTTTGGCCACCTCATGCGAAGTGTTGACTCATTGGAAAAGACCCAGATGCTGGGAGGGATTGGGGGCAGGAGGAGAAGGGGACGACCGAGGATGAGATGGCTGGATGGCATCACGGACTCAATGGACGTGAGTCTGAGCGAACTCTGGGAGTTGGTGATGGACAGGGAGGCCTGGCGTGCTGTGATTCATGGGGTCGCAAAGAGTCAGACACGACTGAGCGACTGAACTGAACTGAACTGAAGCTTTAAAAGACATTAATCAATACATCTTTTATCACACGCCAACATTACTTAATAATAAAATAAGCTGAGATTGTATGTGGTAAGTGGAGATTTCAAAAGTGATATTGTTAAGAACATTTAAATAAAAATGATATTAAACTTGATGTTTCCTCTAACTTTACTAAGAATTTATTATGAAGCTTTAAAAGACATTAATCAATACATCTTTTATCACACGCCAACATTACTTAATAATAAAATAAGCTGAGATTGTATGTGGTAAGTGGAGATTTCAAAAGTGATATTGTTAAGAACATTTAAATAAAAATGATATTAAACTTGATGTTTCCTCTAACTTTACTAAGAATTTATTTTTAGTATAACTTATTTGTTAACTTATCTGTGAATGTGTAAATTCTACATGCAAAAGGAGAAATAATTTTTTCTTTTTTATTTTTTACAAAAAGCATTAAAATATTACAGTTTTATCATTAACATTATAGACAATGGACATAAATGGATGGAATCAAATCATGACTCTAATTTCACTATCTGATTATTAATTGATTAATCTTATTGGGTTATTTTAAAAAATAATTTAGTATGCATATAAATATATAATATGTTAACTAAGACCTTAAAATCTGTATATAAGCACTGGGTTTTCATATCATATCTAATTTTAAATTTGCTTAGTATCCACTGAAATTTATTTAGTAGGTTAAACTCATATTTCTCCATTTGTTATTATATATTTAAATTATACATTAAAAACTAACAGGCTTATCAAGTCAGAATACATAGATTTGTTTGCCTGTGCTAAAACCTAAACATATAATATTTAAAGAAAACATGGCACTCTAAACAACAAATTAGCAAATTTTTCTAAGAGAAAATTAGTTTTCTTGAGAATACAACAGTCTTTGAAATATATACTATCCCTAGGAATTTGAGTTAAAGGATCTAGGGAAAATATTGAAGCATATACTTAAACTTATCTATATAGTGAGTCAGTGAAAGATGAAGCTGTAAAGCAAACCAATTTATGAGCAAATAAAGTGTCCATTTCTGCATTAAGATATTTCTCCTTGATCTCAAAAGACTAAAAACTATCTAAATGATAATTGCTTCCACGCACAAGACAATCCCCTGCTCCCAAAATGGGTGAGTGGAAAGAGAAACCAATATTCTGTAGATAAGATACTATTTAGATATTTGATCACTCTATCTGAATATAAGATGCACTATTTATGATTTTTCTATTTCTTTTGATCCCATTACCTAAATTTTTCTCCATACTCCATTATTACAATTTTGTAGGATAATCTACACTATCTTAAGGGGCTTTCAGAGATTTATGTAGGGTATTAACATGAATCATCTCTTGGCTATATTAGTATGTACTTACATCATCAGGTCTGTTTCTTCAGCCTGTGTACTATGCAGTTTGGGGTCTTGGCACTATGCCAAATAAGGCAACTTCTTAAAGTTGGAAAGTTTTTACTTTCTGTAAGTATGATGGAATATAATTATTTCATATCTGACCAAGGGATTAAAGAACCTGGTGCAATATTATGACTCCTAATGTCTCAGTTTTGAAATGTTTATTTTATTTAGTGTTTGTACTTATCCAGAGGATGCTATACTGAAAATGGAATGATTGTTAAGTTTTAAATTCTGATTTAAAGTGAAGAATCCCTGACCTTAAATGGCTTTCATTTACTTTGGCTTCATCTCAGGAATATATAAAGTTGGAAAGGGCATCACTCTACACTTAGAAAAATAAAAAAAATTCAGACAAAATTCCAGTCAGGTCCATGACTTCACTTGAACCCATCAGAGATCTGACATTTCAGAGTAACCAAATAATCCAAACTCTCAAGAGACATAGACTCCTGTGGGGAGGTATAGGAAGCAAACTCTATATTAGAAGGGCAAAGGATACAGGATGCTAGGTAAGAATTCAGCTAGAATACTCAATGAATTGGCAATGACCAAGAAAAGCCTGGCAAAAGAACATGAAGCTCTTAGAGGCCACAGATAGAAGGAGGAATTGCACCTTCTTTTTTATATAAATGTTCTTAACAATATCCCCTCTGGCGTCTTCACTTACCTCATACATTCTCAGGTTACCTTATTTAAATCAGTGGCCGGGTATGATAGGGCCTCCTGGGTGTCTCAGCTGGTAAAGAATTTGCCTGCAATGCAGGAGACCCCAGTTTGCTTCCTGGACCGGGAAATCTGCTGGATAAGGGATAGGCTACCCACTCCAGTATTTTGGGGCTTCCCTGGTGGCTCAGTTGGTAAAGAATCCACCTGCAATACGGAAGACCTTGGTTTGATCCCTGGGTTGGGAAAATCCCCTGGAGAAGGGAAAGGCTACCCACTCTGGCCTGGAGAATTCCATGGTCTGTATAGTCCACGGGATCTCAAAAAGTTGGACACGACTGAGTGACTTTCACTTTCACTTTGGGGTATGATAAAGATGTATTGCATTGATTTTTAGTATGACTCTTATTTGTGAACTGCTCTGTGTATAAATTTTGCACATATTAATAAGCATTATTCTGATTTTTTCCTATTCTTTCTTTTTCTAGTTCTTTCTTTTTTACAAAAAGCATAAAAACCTTACAGTTTTGTCATTAATGATATAGTCAGTGGAGATATACTGGACTAGAATCTAATCATGACCCTCATATTTGCTAATTAGGTGTCCTTGAACAGGACTTGATTGAAGCAATTGAGCACATAACAGTATTAAAGGAATAAAAACATGTTCAGATAAATTTAATGAGGGGCTGAACATGCATGCACCTTTATGTAGAAAATAGACAAAGGTGAGAAAACAGCTCAAGTTCCCACATTTTCCCCATGAACTCTACAGAGATTATCAGTATGGGCAACCCCAGATTTGCATGCCTCACTTCCTAGTAAACACCTGTGTAGGTAATTGATTGTCCAAGTCATAGCTTTAGGAAAGACAGTTTATGTAAATAAGTTAATATGGAGGGGCTCATTTTATTTTCTAACTTGTATGGTCTAAAATCTAATATGAGGGGAGAATTGTCATAGTTCATTTCTTTGACTGAATAGTCATGATGGAGGTACTCATCAAATGGTAACAACAAGTTGCTATTGTTGTTCAGTTGCTAAGTCATGTATGATATTTTTGACTTCATGAACTGTAGCATGCCAGGCCTCCCTGTCCCTCAATATCTCCCTGAGTTTGCTCAAACTCATGTCCATTGAGTCAGTGATGGCTCCAACCATCTCATTTTCTGCCACCCCCTTCTCCTCTTGCTCTCAATCTTTCCCAGCACCAGAGTCTTTTCCAATGAGTTGGCTCTTCCCATTAGGTGGCCAAAGTATTGGAGCTGCAGCTTTAGCTCCAGTCCTTCCAATGGATATTAAGGGTTGATTTTCCTGAATCAAAATCAAATGGTTTCCTTTTCTTCAAATGTGTCAGCTTGTAATTGAATTCACTTTCCAATCATTTCATCAATTTCTATAATAAATACTTCATAATAACACAGTTCAGTTCAGTTCAGTTCAGTTGCTCAGTCGTGTCCGACTCTTTGCGACCCCATGAATCGCAGCATTNCCTTTTATGGTTTTGTAATCTAGAATCAAGGATAAGCAATGGCAGACTAGAAAAAATATGGCCATTTGTATTTGTAAACAAGCATGGATTTGGAGATCGGGACTTATAAGCTGTGACTTAAGCAAGCTATTTAATTCACTGACCTCGTTCTGTTATCTCTAAAATGTAGATGAGTCGCTGATTTGTGGGGTTTAATGAGATGATGTTTACTGTTATGTCAATTTTTTACATGCTGTTTTTCACATAATTTTCTTCTTAACACTCTTCACTACCTGATATTATATACAACTGAGCCTTGAACAACATGAATTTAAATTGTGCAGGTCCACTTATAAGTGGATTTTTTCAAAAGTACAAAATTACAGTGCTACACAACTCACATTTAGCTGAATCCATTGATGCATACTGAGCCATTTATATGGAGAATTGACTATAAGTATATGAGGATTTTCCACTGCACAGAGGGTCAGCTCCCTAACCTCTACATTGTTCAGGGGTCAAATCTATTTCTAAATCTTCTTTATTGTTTGCCTTTACCTACTTCTAGTGGTAAAGAAAACCCCTGTCAATGCAAGAGACCATGAGACTAGGGTTCGATCCCTAGGTTTGGAAGATGCCCTTGAGGAGGACATAGCAACCCGCTCCAGTATTCTTGCCAGGAGAATCCTATGGACAGAGGAGCCTGGTGGGCTACAGTCCATGGAGTCACAGAGTCAGATATGACTGTGGCGACTTAGCATGCATGCATTCCCCACTTCATGAAGAGGAAATTCAACCATTTTGTTCAATAAATTGCCACATTTAATACCCACGATGACTCTATGAGGTATTATTGCTATTTTAAAGTGGAAGAAGTCTAGGTTCAGAGGTAAAATAATTTCCCCCAAATTACACAGTTGGTAAGTGTCAGAGTGAATGAGTAACAGGTAGGAAGGCCAGAGGTCCCCAAGTGGCAGACATTTTTTTTTCCTTCTCAGTTGATGAAACCTGTTTTGCCTAAGACTACCTTTTCTTTTTTTTTCTTTTCTCAAACCTTGGGCTGATAATGGCTCAATAAATCAGCATTCATGTCAATTATTTTGTGGCTGGGGGATGATACACCTCATGCCATCCTACTTCAAAATGCATATGGTGGGAGAGGGGCCTGGTGAAACTCCCTCAGCCTTGACGTGTTTCTTTTATCTGATTAGAAGCTCTCTGACAGACATAAAATGCCTCCTAAAAACTAGCAAGGAAGCATTCTTTTTGTCCCTTTCTGATGTTTATGTCTGAAGCTTTCCCTGTCTCTGTTATACTTTAATAAAACTTTGCTACACAAAAAGCTTCAAGTAGTCAAGCCTCCTCTCTGATCCCTGATCAAAATCCTCTCCTCTGGAAGTCACAAATCCCAACTTGTAGCAGCACCCTTTCAAGAGGTGTGATTCAAACTCAGATCTGCGTGACTTATAGCAATACAGTTAACCTCTATGTTCTGTGGCCCTATTGGTTGGTGATGTAAAATCTGTATAAAACCTGTTCCACATATTTACCACCAAATGTCATTGGAACTCTGCATATCTCTGCAGTAACAAAGTCCTCTTTTCCTTTTCTCCTTCTACCCTTTGTTCTCATGTTGCTTAACTGCAACTCTGTGACTGAAACAGTCTGGTGCAAATGATCCTGTCCGTTTTCAGAACCTAGGTCCTAATAGACTAGCAGCTTCTAATTCCTATCCTTTAAACACAATCTAGGGACCCTTTCTAATTCCAATCTATTTAATACTCTCTAGAATATCTGAGCTTTCATGTAAGCAGTCAGAGTAGCATGGAAACATCATACTGAAAAGGCCACATAGGCAGTCTATTCTACAGTCTCAGCTAAGCCCAGTCTTCTAGCATTCCCAATCAAGGAATCAGACATATGAGTGAAACTATCTTGAAACCTCCAGACCAGTCCATTTCCCAGCTGAGTATTACCAAGTGACTTCATTCAACACCAAGTGGAGCAGAAGAATCACCAATCCAGACGTTGCTAAAATTCCTAATTGAGTAAAATAGTATAATAAAATGTTTTGCTTTAAGCTATTAAGTTTTGGGGAATAGTTTGGTTCACAGCAATAGACACCTATAACAATTAGAGCTATGCAAAGATGAACTGGTCTACCTTGGTCCCTGGAGGTGATTAGTTTACTGTCACTAGAAAAGTACAAGAAGGATCTGTATAGCACCTGGAGAAGATGTTTTAGAAAGGATTTCAGTAATATTAGTCTGTAAGCATGGATACCTCTCAGAATTCACTGGAATACTTATTTAGAACACATATTCTTATTCCTCCAGTGTATTAGTCAAGGTTTTCAGGTAAATTGGTTCTCAGAAACGAGGTGTGCATGCTCAATCACTTCAGTCATGTCCGATTCTTCACAACCCCATGGACTGTGTATCCTGCCAGCCTCCTGTCCATAGGATTCTCCAGGCAAGAATACTGGAGTGGCTTGCCATGCCCTCCTCCAGGGGATCTCCCCAACAGAACCAATAGAATATGAATATATAAAGAGACTTATTTTGAAGATTTGACTCACATTCCTCCTAATTGTGGAGGCTTGGTGAATCAGAAATCTGATATGAGAGACTAGCAGGCTGGAAAGTCAGAAAAAATTGAAGTTTCAGTCTGAAGGTGGTGAGGTGGAAAATTCCTTCTCCTTTGGGGTAGATCCACCTTTTATTATATTCAGATAATCAGCTGATTGGATGAGGCCTACCCACATCATAAAGAGTAATATGCTTTACTCTACCAATTTAAATGAAATCTCATCTGAAAATACCCTCACAGCTATGACCACTAGGTCAGTCCCTGTGACTTTACATTTCAGATGAACATCTAGGCCAACAACTCTATATAACAGACCTAGGACCCAAACTGAGCCACCTGAGCTCTTTACTGCAAAATGAAAGAAGTCATTATTACATACAAAACTATATTTTACTCTTCAAAGAAGGATAAATATGTTGCTTCCATCCAAAGAGAAATATGTGTTTCTTCTATTAACCCAGACCCTGGCCCGTGTAATTAAGTCCTCTATCCTGAATGCCAGCTAACTGTTTTTGCTGAGTCTTGCTATTTGAAAGATTGGAGAAAATAATTATAATAATAATTGTTCTAATTGCTAACACTTGTTATGCATTTACTAATGGTAGGAAGTCTTCTAAATGCTTTAGAATTTACTTAACACTTAATCCTATGAGGTATGTTTCATGTCTCTTATCACTCTCATTTTTCAGTTTAGGAAACTGAGAGACATAGAAGTGAAGCAGTTTTCCATATCTACCAAGCTAGTAATGAAAAAATTAAGGTTTGAATAAAGGCAGCCAGGCTCATGAGCCTATGAGCCTATGTTTTTAATTATTATGTTAAGCCTTTCCTGGTTTCAGAGACCCACTTCTCCTGAAGGCAAATCACCATGAAGTGTTAATCAAGCTCTACCGGTTTCCACAAGCTTTACTCTAACGGCTTCCATTTTCAGGCAGAACCTCCAGAACTTGAAGACCCCTAGGAGTGGCTGAAACAAGTTTCTTAGGCAACCCCACTTTACAGATCCCCTGAGAAACATCAGAAAACCACCGTTAGTCCTAGTCATTTAACCTATTAGTCTCATAATAGGATGATTATTACAATGACCAGTGAAATAGATTAAAATACTGATTCCTAGACATCATCCTAAGCCTACTGAATCCAAATAGTTGCAGTTGGGAATCTGGAATCTGTATTTTCACAGGCTATTGTGATAATCAGTCAGGTTTAGGAATTTCTTTACCTCAACATTCTCCACTTTAATCCCTCTAAAATATTCCTACTGCATATTCTTTCAGCTCCTATTTGTATCTTCTGATCCTTGCCCCTCCCCCACCCTACCAATACTCACACACTCTTAGTCACAAACATACCACAGATGTGATTAATCTCAGGTCAACTCCACCAGCAGGTTTCCCCCATTAAGTTGACCTGAAATTACCCTCTTTATATCTTTATTATTGGTCCTGGTTCTGCCATTCAAAGCCAGAGTTAATGTCTAACAAAACTTTAATTAAATAGTCTTCCATATTTTTGAAAAGAGCTATCAAATGTTCTCTATGTTTTCTTTTCTGGAGGTGAATATTCTCATTTCAATTACTACTTTTCTTATGACAGTTTTGAGTCCCTGCATTCTTCTCATCCCCTCATGGCATGTTCTAATTTATAGTTTCATCCCACTTAGAATATGGCATCTTGATCTGAACAAAGTAATTTAGATGTTTTCTGACCATTGCTGGCAATATGGGTTTCTTCCCATATTCTCAACATTTATACCTACTAATATAGCATAAAGTGGTGTTAGGTTTTGGAGCAGCCTATCAATTTCTGCACTCACAAGGGCTTTCAAACATCTATCTACCGCTTTTAAGTCTTTATCGACATTATGATATGAGTATCATCTTATGTGAAAAAGCTGCAATAGGCAGAATAATGACCTCCTAAAGATGTTCACATGCTAATCCCCAGAATCTGTAAATATGTTACATTATATAGCAGGAGAAACTTTATAAATGTGATTTAGTTAGATATCTTAAGGTAGGAATATTATCCTGAATTATCTAGGTGGCTTCTATGTAATCATAAGAAGGAGAAATGAGATTCAGAATGAGAAACACATTTGATGATTCTACACTGCTCACTTTGAAGATGAAGGAATGTGCCACAAGTCAAGAAATGCAAAAAATCTATAGAAGCTTGCGAAGCAAGGAAATGGATTTTCCTCTAGAAGATCCAGAAAGTCAGCCTTGCTGAATTCTTGATTTTCCAATGAGATTTGTTTGATTTCTGACATTAATAACTATATAATACTATTTTTTAAATTGTTTTAACCCACTAAGTTTGTGGTAACTTGTTAAAGCAACAATAAGAAACTAATACAAACGTGTCAGTTTTTGTAGGAGTTTTAGAATGACAAACTGGAAGAGTACCAATAGGTTATCTAGTTCAACCAATTGGAATGCAGAGACTCAGAAAGGAAAAGATACTTATCCAAATTCACACAGAAAGTAATTAGTAGATCTTGGACTAGAATTCACGTCTCCTGCCTTTGGGGCTAGGACTATCCACCTCCTTCACTTTTTAGCTACTTCTCACAGAATAAAAAAAGCTCAAAGGCCCTTAGAGAGAAGCATCAAATTGAGAATCTAACACTTTAAGAGCATAAATGTGATCCAAGAAGCAAAAAGAACTAATCTGAGGTGTCACAGTGAGTCAATGCCACAGCCAAGTCTTTGACCCAAGTTTTAGATATTTAGGTTTCACTACTGTGACTCATCTCCTTTCTTTGGACACGCATGTCACATTTCTTTTAACCATTACAGCCTTTACTCTATCCAGTCAAGGCTATGGTTTTTCCAGTGGCCATGTATGGATGTGACAGTTGGACTGTGAAGAAGGCTCAGCGCTGAAGAATTGAGGCTTTTGAACTGTGGTGTGGGAGAAGACTCTAAAGAGTCTCTTGGACTGCAAGGAGATCCAACCAATCCATCCTAAAGGAGATCATTCCTGGGTATTCATTGGAGGGACTGATATTGAAGCTGAAACTCCAATACTTTGGCTACCTGATGCGAAGAGCTGACTCATTTGAAAAGACCCTGAGGCTGGGAAAGTTTGAAGGCGGGAGGAGAAGGGGACAGCAGAGGATAAGATGGTTGGACGGCATCACTGACTCAATGAACATGGGTTTGGGTGGACTCCAGGAGTTGGTGATGGACAGGGAGGCCTGGTGTGCTGCAGGTCATGGGATTGCAAAGAGTCAGACACGACTGAGCTACTGAACTGAACAGCTCAGTCTTTTCCAATGAGTCAACTCTTCGCATCAGGTGGCCAAAGTATTGGAGTTTCAGCTTTAGCATCAGTCCTTCCAATGAACACCCAGGACTGATCTCGTTTAGAATGGACTGGTTGGAACTCCTTGCAGTCCAAGGGACTCTCTAGAGTCTTCTCCAACACCACAGTTCAAAAGCATCAATTCTTCAAGTCTTTTCCAATGAGTCAACTCTTCGCATCAGGTGGCCAAAGTATTGGAGTTTCAGCTTTAGCATCAGTCCTTCCAATGAACACCCAGGACTGATCTCGTTTAGAATGGACTGGTTGGAACTCCTTGCAGTCCAAGGGACTCTCTAGAGTCTTCTCCAACACCACAGTTCAAAAGCATCAATTCTTCGGTGTTCAGCTCTCTTCCCAATCCAACTCTCACATTCATACATGACCACTGGAAAAACCATAGCCTTGACTAGACAGACCTTTGTTGGCAAAGCAATGTCTCTGCTTTTTAATATGCTATCTAGGTTGGCCATAACTTTCCTTCCAAGGAGTAAGCATCTTTTAATTTCATGGCTGCAGTCACCATCTGCAGTGATTTTGGAGCCCCCCAAAATAAAGTCTGACACTGTTTCCACTGTTTCCCCTTCTATTTTCCATGAAGTAATGGGACCGGATGCCATGATCTTTGTTTTCTGAATGTTGAGGTTTAAGCCAACATTTTCACTCTTCTCTTTCACTTTCATCAAGAGGCTTTTTAGTTCCTCTTCACTTTCTGCCATAAGAGTGGTGTCATCTGCATGTCTGAAGTTATTGATATTTCTCCTGGCAATGTTGATTCCAGCTTGTGCTTCTCCCAGTCCAGCGTTTCTCATGATGTACTCTGCATATAAGTTAAAGAAGCAGGGTGGCAATATACAGCCCTGATATACTCCTTTTCCTATATGGAACCAGTCTGTTGTTCCATGTCCACTTCTAACTGCTGCTTCCTGGCTTGCATATAGGTTTCTCAAGAGGCAGGTCAGGTGGTCTGGTATTCCCATCTCTCTCAGAATTTCCCACAGTTTATTGTGATCCACACAGTGAAAGGCTTTGGGATAGTCAATAAAGTAGAAATAGATTTTTTAAAAGATAAATATATTTATTTTAATTGGAGGCTAATTACTTTACAATATTATATTGGTTTTGCCATACATCAACATGAATCCACCACGGGTGTACACATGTTCCCCATTCTGAACCCCCCTCCCACCTCCCTCTCCATATCATCCCTCTGGTCATCCCAGTTTTTCTGGAACTCTCTTGCTTTTTCCATGATTCAGCGGATGTTGGCAATTTGATCTCTGGTTCCTCTGCCTTTTCTAAAACCAGCTAGCTGCTGCTGCTGCTAAGTCACTTCAGTCGTGTCCGACTCTGTGCGACCCCGTAGACATCAGGCAGCCCACCAGGCTCCGCCGTCCCTGGGATTCTCCAGGCAAGAACACTGGAGTAGGTTGCCAATTCCTTCTCCAATGCGTGAAAGTGAATTCGTTCAGTCATGTCCGACTCTTAGGGACCCCATGGACTGCAGCCCACCAAGCTCCTCCGTCCATGGGATATTTCAGGCAAGAGTACTGGAGTGGGGTGCCATTGCTTTCTCCTGAACATCCGGAATTTCATGATTCATGTATTGCTGCAGCCGCGCAGAAGCGCGCCAGCTGTGATAGACGGCACAGAAGCGTGGCCAAGAGGAGCTACCCCACCCCAAGGTCAACGCCGTCCCTGGGATTCTCCAGGCAAGAACACTGGAGTAGGTTGCCAATTCCTTCTCCAATGCGTGAAAGTGAATTCGTTCAGTCATGTCCGACTCTTAGGGACCCCATGGACTGCAGCCCACCAAGCTCCTCCGTCCATGGGATATTTCAGGCAAGAGTACTGGAGTGGGGTGCCATTGCTTTCTCCTGAACATCCGGAATTTCATGATTCATGTATTGCTGCAGCCGCGCAGAAGCGCGCCAGCTGTGATAGACGGCACAGAAGCGTGGCCAAGAGGAGCTACCCCACCCCAAGGTCAGGGACAGTGTCCGAGAGGAGCTACCCCATGCCTGAGATCAGGGGTGGTGGCCGAGAGGAGCTACCTCATGCCCGAGGTCAGGAGCAGCAGCCAAGAGGAGCTACCCTATGTCCAAGGAGCAGCAGCTGCGTGGGCACAGGAGGATTGAGAGGAGCTACTTCACGTTCAAGGTCAGGAGGGGCAGCCGTGAGGAGATACCCCTTGTCCAAGGTAAGGAGCAGCTGCTGTGCTTTGCTGGAGCAGTCATGAAGAGATACCCCACGTCCAAGGTAAGAGAAACCCAAGTAAGACAGTAGGTGTTACGAGGGCATCAGAGGGCAGACACATTGAAACCATAATAACAGAAAACTAGTCATTGATCATATGGACCACAGCCTTGTCTAACTCAGTGAAACTAAGCCATGCCATGTGGAGCTACCCAAGATGGGTGAGTCGTGGTGGAGAGGTCTGACAAAATGTGGTCCACAGGACAAGGGAATGACAAACCACTTCAGTATTCTTGCCTTGAGAACCCTATGAACAGTATGAAAAGGCAAAATACTGAAAGAGGAACTCCCCAGGTCGGAAGCTGCCCAATATGCTACTGAAGATCACTGGAGAAATAACTCCAGAAAGAATGAAGGGATGGAGCCAAAGCAAAAACAATACCCAGTTGTGGATGTGACTGGTGATAGAAGCAAGGTCTGATGCTGTAAAATAGAGTCTCTAAAATACAATATGGAAAATACAGAGCTAATAAAAAAAAAGTGACAATAGTAAAATTTTCCAAATTTGCTGGCATATTGAGTGCAGCACTTTCACAGCATCATCTTTCAGGATTTAAAATAGCTCCACTGGAATTCCATCACCTCCACTAGCTTTGTTTGTAGTGATGCTTTCTAAGGCCCACTTGACTTCACATTCAAGGATGTCTGGCTCTAGATGAGTGGTCACACCATTGTGATTATCGGGGTCATGAAGATCTTTTTTGTACAGTTCTGTGTATTCTTACCACCTCTTCTTAATATCTTCTGCTTCTGTTAGGTCCAGACCATTTCTGTCCTTTATCGAGCCCATCTTTGCATGAAATGTTCCCTTGGTATCTCTAATTTTCTTGAAGAGATCTCTAGTTTTTCCCATTCTGTTCTTTTCCTCTATTTCTTTGCATTGATCGCTGAAGAAGGCTTTCTTATCTCTTCTTGCTATTCTTTGGAACTCTGCATTCAGATGCTTATATCTTTCCTTTTCTCCTTTGCGTTTTGCTTCTCCTCTTTTCAAAGCTATTTGTAAGACCTCCCCAGACAGCCATTTTGCTTTTTTGCATTTCTTTTCCATGAGGATGGTCTTGATCCCTGCGTCCTGTACAATGTCATGAACCTCATTTTATTCTTTGGAACTCTGCATTCAGATGCTTATATCTTTCCTTTTCTCCTTTGCTTTTTGCCTCTCTTCTTTTCACAGCATTTGTAAGGCCACCCCAGACAGCCATTTTGCTTTTTAACAAAAACACAGTTGATAAAATTATTGCAATAGTTCAAAATATAATGATTTTTTTTTAACATTGGTTTCTCACTAACATGAACATGAAGTATTTATAATTTGATCTCTTATGGGTATGGAGGTGACATTACAATAAGTCATATGTAGTTTTTATAATGAAAGTATTATACAGGGTCAGGACATTGTCAGTGATTCTCTGAGAAGCAGTCTTTGAGAGAAATAGGAAGTTATACGTTTAAACTGCTATTTTTATAATTTAACTTTTTCCTGGAATGTAGGCATGGCTTTTTTAGATTCTGTTAGCATGAAGTCTGATATTTGTTGGGTTTTAAAAGCATGATGCAGTTCATAAGTGACTTACTATCAAGTAATTTCCTCACCAGGGAACAATAAAATTCCTCCTTTTCCATCAATTACATTTAGCTGAGTCAATAGTAAGAATTTCACATCTACTTTAACAAATAATACATCTGGTAAGGCCAAGTCAATGTTCTAAATGTCATGGTCACTGTATACATATTTTAATCATGTTTTTAAATATTTTCTCAGTTTTCTTTTCAGACTAGCTTATTTCCACAGAAAAAATCGATGTGCTTAGAATTAGCCAATGCAATAAACTGAACCAGTTCCTCTTGGTTCATAAAATATTTACCATGTCCAAAATGTCAAAGAACTTTAGCCTAAAATTTTCAAAAACTATGATTTATCATGCTTCCAGGGGTGAAGAATTAGATTTCTTTTTTGAAGCAGATAATAAAAATAAGCTGGATATTATATTAGTATTAATAATATTAATATTTTAATTAATATTAATATTAATAATAAATTAATATTTCAAAATCCATGGAATCAAGTTTCATTTCACATTTTCTTCTATGTTATAAGTATCTTTTATATTAATAAAAATTATCTGACATGCTTCTAATTCCTAAAAAGTAAAATAAAAGTTAGTCAAAATATTAAGCTTTGCTAAGGAGAAGTCATTATAATTTGCAACAATTACCTTACATTTAACAATAACTCCCTCCATATTCAGAAGGCCATATGCAGTGATTATACGCCATAGTGGGGAATAAAATTTTTCTTTCACTCCACCGGTATTTTGTATATATATTTTTTCTTTCACCCACTTATTTATAATAGCTTTAAAGGAAGAATGGCTTCTCAGATATCAAAAAGCGGTGAAGCAGCTAACATAGAATTTCATAAGGTTTCTGCTGGGTGGCAGAGCAGCAACAGCTGCATAAGTAGAAGCATTGCTGGGTGCACTTGGCCTTTATCACTAATTCCAGGGCACAGTTGTCTTTGGTGCATGGCCAGTTTTATAATCAGGAGACAACAGAGAAGCTGCATAATGATGACTTTCATGATGATTTTAGGAGATTGAAGAACTAATGGTTACTATCTTCATGGTTAATGATGAAACCGAAATGATCATGAATATTTCTAGAATTATATTTGAAATTCAGGTATTCCTAATGAGTAAATTAAGCAATATTTTGGTATTACAGAAGATAAATGAGAAATACTTTTTTAGAAATGTCTTCAAAATGAAGGAGAGTGTTGTATAGAAGATAAACAATAAATCCTATTAATAGTAGGAGTAGAATATAATCAAATGTATATATTATTTTAAATGTATTTTTGAATTTATTTTCACTGTACCTAATGTACTTTTGTGGTTAAAAATAGTTCTTACATGCTACTATTGGCTTAACTTTAAAAAAGTAATTTAAATGCAATAACATTCTCACATTACCTATTAAAATCATGGCTTCAAGAAACTTCTTTATTTCAATGTAAATGCCATGAAAATATATTTTTGAAAAGATTTATTTCAGCAATAAAAATAGGTAATAAATTTGGATTGTACATTTAAAGTAATTATGTAATCTAAACATGTGTATTTCAGTAAGGATATGATATTTATTAATGCCTTCCTATTTTGAACTATATAGTCATCATTTTTAAACTAACCTTTTTTCACTTATAAGTTTTTTAAGATCTTTTCATAGTGTCTGCATATGTGTGACTGATGGTCTATCCATATATGATCAAAATCGTATCACTTTCTCATAATTCTCATTAGCAGTTAGACTTCTATTTCTTACAGATCCAGTGAAAAATTAGTTAATGATCTTGAATGAGATATATTATTTGAGTTTCAGTTTTCTCAGCCTTAAATCAGTGGTGTAGGAATATATGAAATATATAGACTTTCATATTCTTGTCTGTCCTTCTATAATAATTTATGTCCATGAATGTCATATTGTATTAGAATTGAGAAATATGAGACTAAAAACATATATATATTTCTACTTTGTCATTCTATTTTGAAATTTCACATTACTATTTAAAGACTAGAAATAGACAATGTGTCTAACACAAATAAGAGGAAATTAGTTAATGATAGTAACATTTCATGAAATTATATTATTTGAAAAAGCTCCCATGTCCCCTCTTTCTCCAACCTCATAGACATACACACACATCACACACATATACCCCACATGAGTTTAAACATGTGCCTTTGTATAATACATACTTCTAAGCCTATCTTTCACTATCAGTTTTGCTTTGTGATTAAGGCAAGAATTCTGAAGTAAAAGCTAAAATATATTTTCCTTTGATCTATTTTGCTTCCATTTTTCTTGTTCTCTCTCTCATAGTTCTTCAAGGTATAAAAATGTTAAGGGTCCCATGCTGTCGGTGTTAGAAAAAAGAGAGGAGAACTTCTGTTTTACTAATCTCAGGAAACTTAAGAATCTCTATTTCTTCCTACAAACACTATCCAAAGCTCTTAATGTTAACTTTTGTTTCAGAAACTCTTACAGCACTATTTCCAAGTACATATATTTTTATCCTGATGCTATGTCTTTGCACTCTCCTTTGATTTTTCCCTCATGATTTCACAATGTTATATATTGTTTTGTAGTTTAATTTTAAAAATTAATCAAAGTACTACATGCAACATGATTTTTAAAAATATCAAATAATTACAACTCAGTTTAATTATGAAAATGAAGACTTCCCACCATAATTATCCTTTCCCTGCATCCATATCCAGCTGCTACTGCTAAGTCACTTCAGTCGTGTCTGGCTCTGTGCAACCCCATAGATGGCAGCCCACCAGGCTCCCCCGTCCCTGGGATTCTCCAGGCAAGAACACTGGAGTGGGTTGCCATTTCCTTCTCCAATGCATGAAAGTGAAAAGTGAAAGTGAAGTTGCTCAGTCGTGTCCGACCCTCAGCGACCCCATGAACTGCAGCCTTCCAGGCTCCTCCATCCATGGGAGTTTCCAGGCAAGAGTACTGGAATGGGGTGCCATTGCCTTCTCCATCCATATCCAGAGACAACTTTAATTTTTTCTATGTCTTTACTGTTTTTTTCCCCTATGACAGACTTCTGATTTTCCCTCGTTACTTATTCTTCCCCTATTCCATTTAGCGATAGGACCCTATACAAAGCTAGAAACCTTCCTCCACAGCCTGTCTTACTGCCAGATGTGGCCTGTGACTGAATTAAAGCCAGTGGTGTAAGAGTAACTTCTGGCTACAAATTTTAAAATTAAAATAATAGTCTTCTATTGGCTTTCTTTCTTCATTCCCAGGGAAAAACAAAAGTGGTTTGTTTTCAGAAGCTGGTTTGTTAGTGAAACAGCTTCTAACAGGCAGGAAAATAGAGTAATAAGAATAAAGAAACTTGAGTGCCTGGGTACCATCATAGAGGATAGCCAGTTATGTTACCTGACTGCCCAATTATGATAGGCTGCTCTGGGAGAGAGGACTATACTTTTCAAGGACATGAATGAGTCTGAATTAACCTATGTCCTTTTTAGTGCAAAAATAGGCCTTTCCTTTTTTTCTTTTCTTTTTTTTTCTTTTTAAGACATTTTATTTAGGTACAGATGTAGGATCATTAAAAGAGTAATATATAATAAAACAAAACTAACTCAACATTGTTTTACTTTTAAACCAGTGATTGATGATATGACTATTAATTAATTCAGAATAAAATATTTCTTCTGCCCTTCCTGACTATAAAAAGTCTCAATTCAAGGAAAGGAGAACCATCTTCAAGACCGTAAGTGTGGACTGGGTAATTTTCATAAAATCTATTGCTAAATAAACACTAACTGCATGTCTTCAGAGATTTGAATACTAGTTTCTTAGTCCACCGACACAAGTCGTAAAAGAAACATCTAAGTACAGATCTCAAAACTTCTCAAACACCTTAAATTAGGAGAGACAAAGTGAGGTATTGTTTTCAAATTATCACCTCTTGTCTTATGTCTGCCTAAGACTCAGGGAAGAATTTAGAGCTGTGGCTTTTCCTACCATTCTCCAGCTTCCTGTCCTCATACTGTGGTGGCAGGCATCACAAGAGGGATGATGCTGTTAACACAAAACAAAACCAAAAACCTGAATTTGTTACTGAATGGTAGATTGTAGAAAAATACTTGGTGACTGTTAACCTGTGATGACCTAAAGCAGAGATGCTGAAATTTAAGATAAGTAAATTAAGTAGAGAAGACACTTGTGAGTTTCTCCTGTTTGATGGGGTAGTTATGCTGTATTTAAAATGAGAGGGAAGAAGAGGGTGAGACCAATTGAGAGATTAGCACTGAAATATATACATTACCATATGTAAAAGACATTGGGAAAAACTCTGATGCTGGGAAAGATTGAGGGTAGGAGAAGGGGACAACAGAGGATGAGATGGTTGCATGGCATCACCGACTCAATGGATATGAGTTTGAGCAAGCTCCCAGGGGATAGTGAAGGACAAGGAAGCCTGACATGCTGCAGTCCATGGGGTTGCGAAGAGTCAGAAACTACTTAGCCACTCAACAACAAATATGTCAAATAGATAGCCAGTGGGAATTTGCTGTATGACTCAGGGAGCTCAATCCAGTTCTCTGTGACAACTTAGAGGGTTGAGATGGGGTGGGAGGAGGGAAGAAGGGGATATGTATACCTATGGCTGATTTATGTGATGTATAGCAGAAACCAACACAATATTGTAAAGGAATTATTCTCCAATTAAGAATAATTTTTTTTTTTAATAATTCCCCAGTTAGATCTGAAGGAAAAAAGAGAGGGTATTTAGACACTTAGTAGCAGGAGGGTGCATTGTGGAGGACGATGCTAACAGTTCCCAATATCCATTTTTGTTCACTATTAAATTAATAGAAACACTCATGCTTTTGCATATACATAACCACCTGAGTAGAAAAAACATTGTCCAGATTCTCTGATACCCAGATATGATCATGAGATTAATTTTGTCACATGAGTGTGAGTTAAATTCTCAGGTCATGCTGTTTAAAAAGGAACATTTTGCTTGGCCTCCATATTCTCTCTTTCCACATCTATGTGGAGGGATGGCACTGTCCAGTCAGCTTGAATCAAATAGACTGGATATCGTCCCATGAAGACCAAGGGAAAAAACATCAGGAACCTAGGTCTTTGGAAGAGTTGTCAGAGTAAAACATCTTATCTAGCTTGGAACACCTTTTTACTTTTTGACTGATAAGTGAGGAAAAAAAAAATCTTTATCTGAACCACTATAAAGTTTTATAGTATTTTGGCATGTGTTTTTACTAATACACAAACACTTCTCTAAATATTAGGCTTAAAGAGATTTTTTTAAAAATTCAACTTGATGTATATTTTCTTTACTTCCTCGTTTGAATAGATAAGGACATATTTGATGGAATTTTTACCCTTTCCCACCACTCCAAGGTTTAACTCTACATTTCAAAATGTACATTTCTATTTCTATTTCATATTCCATCACCCGCAACTGTATTTCTACTCCTATTTTACATATTAAATATATTAGTCTTACCTACTTTTCATTTACCTTTCCTTTCAAATTGCAGTTCCTAAATTTACCAATTATGTTTTTATACTTTTTGAAATTAAATATTAAATTTAAGAATCCTATGGCTATGCATTAATAAAGTACATTCTTTGAGAAAAGCACTGTTAGCACAGAATTTCTCTTGTGCTCAGCATCCCTTGAGGAACATTCTTAGAAATAGGCACATTTTTTTCCTTAGAGATAGCCTTACTAGTGAATTCCACTCATTTACTTCATTATAATGCATACTTCTGTAGATTTGCAGCATATATAATTTCAGAGGACTCGTGTTTATTATTGTCCTGGGTTGGACTCACTTTTTGCTTAGGTCTTTGTTCTTGTTTTATTCCTTAGCCCCACTGGTGGCAATGAGAGGTGGGTGGGTTACAGAACCAAAAGTTGAAATCAAAAAGAAATATGTGGAAATAGAATTATCAGTTCAAAATAATTTTCCCTTAAATTTTGAAGCAGTTTCCCCATTGTCTTTCAAAAGCTGGTTGTAGAAAGTTTTCTACAGCTTGATTCTTGTTCTATTAGATTTATTATGTATTTTTGTTTGCTTTGCTTTTAACTTCTCAATATTCATATTTGCATCTTTAAAATGGTAAGTGTGTGTTAGTCACTCAGTCATGTCTGACTCTATGCAAACCATGGATTGTAGTCTGCCAGGCTCCTCTGTCCATGGAATTCTCCAGACAAGAATACTCAAGTGAGCTGCCATGCCCTTCTCCAAATGGTATATGAATATATATAAAATGGTATACATATATATATATATATATATATATATATATATATAAAATGGTGTGTGTGTGTAGTGTAAGTCGCTCAGTCGTGTCCAACTCTTTGCAACCCCATGGACTATACAATTCTCCAGGCCAGAATACTGGAGTTGGTAGCCCTTCCCTTCTCCAGAGGATCTTCCCAACCCAGGGATGGAACCCAGGTCTCCTGCATTGCCAGAAGATTCTTTACCAGCTGAGCCACAAGTGAAGTCCAAGAATACTGGAGTGGGTAACCTATCCCTTCTGCAGGGGATGGGTTTCCAGCATTGTAGTGGATTCTTTACCAATTGAGCTGTGAGGGAACAGCTCCTTATACAGGGCAGTCAGAATAGGCCTTCTTAACAAAGTAAAGTGAAGTAGAGACATTAAGGGATGTGTGGGGATGGGCCAGCAGGTCTGGGGGGGATGGACCGTCTCCTTCCCATGAAGTTCTCACTGCACCTGCTGCAATGGTGTACTAATAAATATAAACTCTATGCCAATATATATTCTAACACATTTGAAATATTTCTTTAAAGGTGTACATTTCTTTCATTGATTCTGTTTAGACACTGTAATCCTATTTTAATTCCTATGCCATTCAACTTTGGGATATCTTTTACTATTAGAGTCCTGTTATTTTTCTTCTCCTTATTTTCTTTCATTGCCTTTGAGATGTCTAATGTTTAGCTCAGATACAATTTGCTATTTGAAATCACACCGGTGAAGTGCAGTTTCTGCCTAACTAGCCTATATAATGGTCACTGAAATCCTCAGACATTACCTGATGATTAATAAATTTGAACAAATATGGCTCCCACTCTTTTACCCACTCCGTATTTTTCATGCCTTGAAATATCTTCTTTAGTGCAATGTTTTGTCTGTGAAAAAAATTAGTGAAACTTCGCTTATCTGGTGGCTCAGAGTTTAAAGCGTCTGCCTGCAATGCAGGAGACCTGGGTTTGATCCCTGGGTCGGGAAGATCCCCTGGAGAAGGAAATGGCAACCCACTCCAGTATTCTTGCCTGGAGAATCCCATGGACAGAGGAGGCTTGTGGGCTACAGTCCACGGGGTCACAAAGAGTCGGACACGACTGAGTGACTTCACTTGTTCAGAGTACATACATATAGTTCTGATGTGAGAATTTTCTCCCTTCTGAGTAAATCTGTCCCACTCTTGAACCTTCTAAGATAACCTGGTGCCTTCAGAGTTCTAGAATTCTCAAGAAGAACCTAAGCAGGTATGCTCATTAAAGATGACCTCACCCTTTCTTTCTCTGCATAGGGTCAAGAATAGAAATAAAAGTAGAATTCCCTTTCTGGATTTATAATTGGGTCCCTGAGTGAATGAGTCAATGATCTTAGGACTGACTTGTTATAATGACCTGCAAAATCAAAGCAAATTAAGAAGTTTGAAAACCAAAGCTATTTCAAGGTTCAGTTTTGAGTGGGTGGCAGCAGAACCCCTTGAAAAATAACAGTGATCTTTTAAAAGTTATTTTTAAATGGAGGATAATTAGGTTACAGTGTTGTATGGTTTCTGCCATACATCAACATGAATCAGTTACACATAATGTCCCCTTCTTCTTAAGCCTCCTCCCACCTCCCACCCCATCCTATCTCTCTAGGTTATCATAGAGCATGAGGTTGAGCTCCTTGGAGTAACACTCAACTTCAAAGAGAGTATGGATCAGTTGTATTGGGGAGGACTCCAGTGTTGTATTTGACTGATAGTTTCCAACTATATTCCTAGGAATCAGGACAGTAATGACTGAAGGTATTGGAATAAAACACATTAAGTTGAATCTCAACTCATTTAGGTTTCTTTTGTTTACAAATATCCTAAGCTGCATTTTGATTAAAATAGTTAATAATAGCTATTAAAATGATTATTGTTGTCCAGTTGTTAAGTCATGTCAGACTCTTTGTGACCCCTTGGACTACAGCATGCCATGCTTCCTTGTCCTTCACAGTCTCCTGGAATTTGCTCAAACTCATGTTCATTGAATCAATGATGCCTTCCAACCATCTCATCCTTTGTCGTCCCCTTCTCTTCCTGCCCTCAATGTTTCCCAGCATCACGGTATTTTCCTGATGCGAAGAGCTGACTCACTGGAATAAACTCTGATGCTGGGAAAGATTGAAGGCAGGAAAAGAAGAGGATGACAGAGGATGAGATCGTTGGATGGCATTACCGACTCAATGGACATGAGTTTGAGCAAGCTCTGGAAGACGGCAAAGGACAAGGAAGCCTGGCATGCTGCAGTCCATGGGGTTACAAAGAGTTGGTCACAACTGAGTGAACAACTGCTCTTCCCATAGGTGGCCAAAGTACTGGTGCTTCACCATTAACATCTGTCCTTCCAATGAATATTCAGGGTTGATTTCCTTTAGGATTGCCTGGTTGGATCTCCTTGCAGTCCAAGTGACTCTCAAGAGTCTTCTCTAAACCCCAGTTCAAAAGCATCAGTTCTTCAGTGCTCAGTTTTCTTTATGGTCCAACTCTCACATTCATACATGACTACTAGAAAAACCATAGCTTTGACTAGACAGACCTTTGTCAGCAAAGTCATGTCTCTGCTTTTTAACATGCTGTCTATGTTTGTAGACTGTATCCATTAAATGGCAGCTCTTGTGAGCTGTGTTGTCTAACTAGAAATAAATATTAAAATGCCATGTTACTATTGTACCATTATGTTAAAATACTAAAAATATAAGTAACAGAAATAATCCTATCTTGAAGTGACTTTTGTGTATGTAGCAAAATGCTTTTTTTTTCTGACTAATAAAAAGTGACTGCTTTTAGTTAGAAATTAATAGACCCTGAGCTACACTTTAATAAAATAATAAAGTGAAATAAAATAAAATAAGTTTTATTTTGGAATTTATATATCTTTTGTGGAAATGGTGTGTTTACAGTTACATGGGTTCACAACAGTTTTGGATAGTTACCTTTATACCTATATGAAAAAGCCTCTATTTAGATAGGAGAAAGTATAATTTAATAAAAGGGACTTTGTTCTGGTATTTGTTAAGACCTGACCTTTCATCTCATTTACAATCTTATGCTAACTTTCATAAGATAATTAACCTCTTTGATCTGTGAAGTAAATATATGTTATAAATAGAAATATTATGCTTGATCCAAAATAGCAGCTGACCTATGAAAACTGTATTTCCATTTCATATGAAAATCTAGGATATATAAGAAGAATTAGAAGGTAATATGTTTTGATCTCCCAAATGTACCGTATGCTATTCATTTTGATATGAATAACAAACCTTTTCGTAGTTTCAAGCAATGCCTTTTGGGATATATTCTATGATGCTTATGTAAAATATCTTGCAGATGCTTTATTCCTTTAACATTTGCAAAATTTGTATTTCATCCTCATGAGTCTTCTGTTTTGTTTAAGGCCGGATAGGGTAAATGTTGGTGCATCTAATTAGCATCAAAAAATACCAAGTTGATCAGTAGTAATTCAAAAGCAAATACACATGGTCTTGTTATAGAGGTAACTAGATTTTACTTTAATGCTCAGTAGATGAAAAACATGTTCCACAAGTATGTGTTTTCAATTGGCTTTTTTAACACTGTTTCAAATTACATAGTTCTTTTTAATTATTCTCACATTTAATGAATGTATTTGACATATTTTTAGTAACTTTCACTTAATTTGGAAGTATACTTTGGTTTCTCTTTTCTATTCTGAATGTTCTAAATATTTATTCTATTTTAAATAACCTACATATTTCTAGTATATAATATTTTGTTATTGAAGTGTTTGAAATGCATGTAACTATTAGTAGCTGTGTACTTTCATTATATCAAGTTCAGTAATATCAACTTGATAAAAGAACAAGAATAAAACAATATTATTAAATAAATATCAATGTTAGAACCACTTTCTCTTTATCTTTTGGCTCCCGTGTGCTCTGTTACTGGAAAACAAAAACAAAAACAAGTATTTCTAATTTCACATGTCACCAAGAACCAATATCATTAAGAAACCAAGTTAAAACACATTACTTTATTGTAAAACCAGTAATATATTTTAGCTTTAAAACCAGTTCTTTTCACTTATGTCTGTACATATATCTTGATGAAAAGTAGAAACCTGAACTTTTGAGTGGTACTGTTGTTTTTACAGAATGATAAAGAACCACAAAGTCCTAAAATTCTGAATTTGAATACAAGCTTTGTCAATTAACAGCTACATAAATTTCAGGTATCACATAACAGCTTGAAGTCTCAGTGACTTCAGTGAAGAAAAGCAGGTCATATCTACTTTGATGAATTTTTGGTATGCTGAACTTTCAAAATTTAGATAAAATGCCTGATATATCACTTAGTAAATAATACGTACTCAACATTATTAGGCATAGTGATAACATATTTTACTTGTTCATGCTCCAGTTTTGTTGAAAAATCAGTAAATAATATACAGAAAGTGTGGAAAGAAATGAAAAATATTTTTGTCATTCTAACAGCACTGTAACATATGCTTCTATTTTCCCCTGTATATTGTGTTTAATTGTAAATATGATATAATACAATTTATAGACTTTTACATTTTAATTTATATCAGGGACATTTCTCTATGCTTACAGATGGGCATATTTTTCATAGTTTCATAGAATTTTTTCAGGTGTCAAGATAAAAATTCCACTTCTATAATTTGAAAAGAGAGTGATCTGTTTGCAGGTGTTTGACACCACTCACCTCGAAAACACAAGTGTACCCCCTCCACACACACACAAATAAAAATGACCAAAGAGATATAAAAAACAATATTGAAGATATCCATCAGAAGAAGCCTGAATATGGTACCATACAACATAAATTCCTGTTAGACATACTAAAAATATACTCATTAACAAGGAAGCTGTAATATATTAAAAACTAATACGGAAACACTATAAAAACTGCAATTCTCTAATTTAGAGGGTCAAGGGTTATAGAAGCTAGAACACCAGGCAGGACTACCTCATTTGGAAGTGCTGCTAATGTGATGCAGCCATAGATTTCAGAAGGGACCCTTTGCTTGAATATCTATGCCCACACATAGACACATTGGACAGAAAACACCTGTTGACACCAGAAGAGCACCTTGATCTTCATTGCTCCTAATACTCTGGACTTATCTTGAACTACCAGAGCAGTTGGCTGAGGTGGTAGTAGTGTTACATGAAGTGGCAGGATCATGACATGCTGTTACACATCTCTACAAAGTCACAGAGAGGAACAGCCCAGTATTGAGACTAGACGTAATCATATCTTGTATCGACTCAAACAGAAAACTGAGTTACAAACACTGTCCTTAGAATAGTAAATTCAACAAACATAGAAGAGCAATGAAGCAGAAAGTTCCAGTGAATCATTTCTCATATCAATTGATGTGCTGAATCACAGAAGTGGTAATATTTGCATAATTTAGTGTTTCAGCTAAAAATATGAGTATTTATTTGTTCAGCACAAATTAATAATGAAAAGAAGTAATAATATCCATGAATAATTTTGCATAAATATCTCCATTCATTGATAAATATAAGGAAATATAAACTATGCAATAAAATATAAAATATAAGAATATGAAATAAACAGATTAAATGAACTCTATTTTGAAGCTTGACTGTGTTACATAGGTTCAAATAACATAATCACATTATCTCAGTTTAACTGGAGAATTTAGGATTGTTAAATTCTAGAATTCTCCAATAATTTTAGTAATTCGATTGACATAATTTCTTAATAATTTAGAAGATTTAAACTAATTATGTATGTAAATACATAGCTATTCATCATATATTTATATTTAATGAGCATTCCCAGAAGTTCTTATGAAACCAAGTGATATCTCAGATAACTTTTAACTTTTATATACATTATACATTTAGATATACTCATAAAAATGATTCATCTAATAAAAATAATTTGAGCAACTAAAACATAGTTCAGGGCAGCTCTTGAGTTTTCAAGGCTATGAGACCTAAAGTACAGAGGGAAATTTTTCCTTAAAGAATTAATTTAACTAGAGTTCATAAAGGAGATATTCCTAGAAGATGGTACATGTCATATGTTTCCATAATATATATACCTGAGTGATAGTAACTGTTTTTAGTTTCTTAGGGTTGTCATATCAAACTACTAATAACTGGTGCCTTAAAAAAACAAGATAATTGCACTGTTTTGGATACTAGACATCTAAAATCAGTATCAGCTTGGCTGCTTCCTTCTAAGGGCTCTGAGTGACCAAAGAGAATGTTCTATTTAACTGCACACAATGAATATGGCAATTCAAATTACAAAAGTGATTTCAATTTGGGCACTGTATAACAAAAGCCTATTGTGTAAAAATACATGCTATTTATATATGTGTTGATTAGAATGAAGATTGTTAACATGTCATCATTAAATAAATTACCAAGATATAACACTAACATTTTTGTTGATTTTTATCAGAGTTGTTGATTTAAAACCTATTTAATAAAACATTTTTATTATAATAATGTGGACTGAGTTTGACATTGAGTATCTTTGTTTAGGAAATTTAAAAAGATTTATTTCATAACGATTTATTTCTATAATTTCCTATATGTGGATAAATAACATCTCTTACAGGAAGTAGCTTTTAACTGCCTTATAAGTCTTTTTGTAAAAGTTTTAAAGACCACATTTTACAGAAATCTTTAAATTTATTTTATTATATTTTAAATAATCAAAATTCAAACATTTAAATATCTTTTGATAAATTTAGAGACACTTCATATGAAAATTTAAAATTATATTTTAGTAATGAAAAGACTTACTAAATATCTACTTGAACTTATTGATTATATATTATTGTTGAGTATACTTGATAATGTTGATAAAATTCCAAACCTTAATGGCCATTAAAAGTAATGGTTGAGCTATTAAAATCTCTGTTAGAGTAATTTGGTCTAAAAAGCATTGTACTGGAGTTCATGACTGAATGAACCACAAAATTATTGAGAGTATTTGTCAATTACCAAAATGGAGCAATATTAGTAAACTTTTAAAAAATGAGTATGCCTTTCAACTACATGGCATCTAAGGGACACAAATCAATAGAAAGTAAAGGAAGCAAATCAAACAACATTTCTGCTCATCAAGACCTTTAACCTTTTTCTGTTGACAAATTCATAATCACATTGGTTCTCAGAGCCAGCTAATTTATTGATTACATGTGAGGCACATCTCTCCTTCATCATTAAGGAAATAGAAAATCACATTTTAATGGAGTTATAAATAGTCTTTTAAAGAGATAGCACTAGAAGTTCAGCATATTTTTGATACTAATTTATTTTATGTTGAATGTGCTTTAGTTTCTCTTGGTTATTGGACAGTTTCAGTTTTCCTCCTCCTTTTTTTTTTTTTTGACAATTATGATAAATTAGGCATTGTTTGAAAAGCACCCACTTCATTATATTTGAATATTTTATCACCATAGAGTTATGTATAGCTTTAATGTTTATCACTCTCTTCTGCATATTCAGCTTTTTCATCATTTTTGTTTCTGTGTATTCCTACTTCCTATAATTATAACAATGAACACATTACAATTTTATTCTTTTCTTTGGAAAGGCAGACACTATATTTATCAGTGCTTATTTATTCTTTTCAAATTCATTAATTTCTGTTTTTGTTCTTATTTGTTTTTCTGCTTTCTTTTGCATTGCTATAATTTTTGGCATTTCATGTGCTAAATGGTTATTCTCATTTTTTTAGATTAATGTTGAAAATATTTAAACACTGTAGTGTATCTAATTATCCCTTTGGTCATAGCCAGTTTCAAAGAGACATGTACAATGACTGTTGGTGAAGTATTCTAGTTTAGGAAACATGGTTTCAGTTGTAAAGGTGAATGATAGATAACACTGATTACTTATTCTGATTTAAGTATTTAAGTTCTTATGTACATAGACAATTAAGGTATCCCCATGAGGAAAGTTCCATTCAATATTTAGTTTATTGATGATATAATTAACACCTAGACTTGCTGATATCTTGCTCAAGATCTTCATTTATGAAACAGCAAAACCAAAAACTCAGTATGACAGTCTCACGTGTCAACGTGGCTGGACTGTGGTCACCAGTTAAACACTAGATGTTGCTCTGAAGGTATTTCATAGATGTGGTTATCTGGAATCAGTTGACTTAATTAAAAGGAGGTTACCTTCAATAAAGTCAGTGGATTTAATTCAGTCAGTTGAAGGCCTTAAAGACAAAAACTGAATTTTCACAAAGAAGAAGAAATTCTGCCTCAAAACTGTTAACAGAAATCTTGCCTGAGTATCTTGCCTGCTGGCCTGCCCTATAAACTTAGCAGCTCCCAATGCTTCATGAGCCAGTTGGTTAATCAAGCTCTTTCTCTCTGTTCAACTCTTCTTCTCTCCCTCTCCCTCTCTTTCTTTCTCAGTGAATCACACTTCTTAGCCATTTACCCAACACATAGACACAAACCGATGTCAATATTTCATTAAAAACTGCTATGATTCCTATCTGTCATCCCATGAATTTTGAAAGAGGCTTTGCCTCTTTTATGCTTATTAGTTATTGATTTTGAGTGTTTTTTTTTAAAGAATCTTCCTAGGGTTCCATAAGTATCACTGAATCCTATATTTACAAAGAGATCAAAGTCTTGTCATGGCAACTTCATATTTGACTGTTCCCTTTGCACTTAATATTGGTTCTTTCAGCTCATGGTTTCTGATATATGCTTATTCTCTCCATGAACTATGAAAAGAGACAACAGATATTCCACTCTTCCTCAATCTGTAGAATACCACCAGACTGGCCTGATATTCCTATAAATCCTAGTGGAAAACAGAAACAAACAAAAATCTCAGAAAACCATGAAAACAAAGTGAAATACATGATGCACATTATTAAAACTATGTGCATATTTCAGTTTGTTTTTTGACTGACCTCCCTGGGGAACTTAACATATCTAACCATTCTTGCTTGATTGAAACTTTCCTCTTGTGATATCTTTGACAGTCGGGCCATATGTGTTAGTTCTTTTAGGACTTTCCTTAGGTTATCTCTGAAATATTCATGTGCTTTTTCTCTACCAGAACAATTTCCTATATACACATAGCTTCAAATAGGCTGCTGCTGCTGCCATTGCCTTCTCCTCAAATAGGCTACTTATACCCTAATATCTCCAACAACTGTATAACCTGTACAACTGTGCAATTCAGTCATGCCAGTCATTTTCAAGTGGTCCAGAGTCACTTAAAGTTATATAGAAGATTAACTGTTCACCTCCTCCCACCTCTAGTCTATTCCAGTCATGGTCTCTCTCTCTCATGATCCATAGTCTCAGGGACTCTATTATCCAGCCAACTGAAAACCAGAAATCTAGGAGGAAAATAGTCTGCTTAAGACGAATGTTCAATGATGCTACCAATTTCCATCATCTTCTATCTCCATTATTGTGACTAAATTACTTTATTTGTACATGTTGTGTGTTTACTAGATTGCAAAACTTGTGAAGACAGAAATGATGCATTTTACCTTTATATGGCCAAAGGAATTCAGTGATAAAAATGTGGAAAATAAAAATAATAAATTACTAGTATGTATCTATGTAAGCATATCTATTCTCATAGATTTTATCATTCATATTGAATATTGCCATACATTGTATCTGAAATACACTTGAGAAAGTTATCACACATTGCATTTGAGACATTTGCCTAAATTTTTGATAGTCAGATGAGTCCAAAACGTACGTTTCTAATGCCACATGACAAAGTATCCAACTGGGGAAAAACATACAAGCAGAGAAGTTGTAGAGACGAATCATTGTCTCATTATTTCCAGCTAGGCATAACTTGAGCTGGCTCATAAAAGGAGCCAGGCTTATTATTTTTGGCTAATCCTCATCCCCAGTAAAGCTTTATACATCTATCTGCAAGAAAGGGAACAAAGAGTTCTGTGATCATGTAATGATGAAAACTTCTGGCTATGGAGTGCTTTGTTAGAGAACGGGAGCCTTTGAAGCCTGGTGGCTGGTGTCACCGTGTATAGCTAACTAGGACCTTCTGAATCAATCCTCTGTTCAGCTACCAGAGAAAGAAAATGAACCAATGAGACTGTCCAAATTTGTTGCCTATCAGTATTCAAGTGGAAAATTCATTGCCAAAAGGCAGTATGATATAGTGGGATAACATTGTGATTTTATGATTTTTAAAATCAGATACACATTTGTTGGAATCTCAGATGTGCCCTTCATGAGTTGTATTCTTTAAACTCTTTTAATAAAAAGGAGTTTTTAAAGCTGAGTTTATAATAGAGACCATTATTGTTTTGGGGTACATTAACTAAAAAAGTACATATTAATTCAATAATTATACTAATTCTGTACTAATAATTTATGTACCACTTAACCAATTTTCTAAATAACATACATAGAAAGTCTATATCCAATAGAAGATAGGCATCCCTGGTGGCTTAGCAGTAAAGAATCTACTTGAGATGCAGGAGATCTCCTGCCAATGCAGGAGACTTGGGTTAGATCCTTGGGTCAGGAAGATCTGCTGGAGAAGGAAATAGCAAACCACTCCAATACTCTTGCATGGGAAATTTCATGGACAAAAGAGCTGGTAGGCTACAGTCGATGGGGTCACAAAAGAGTTAGACATTATTTAGCCACTAAAACACCACTACCTATTCTTTGTTGTTGACCGACACCTACGTCCAGTAATAAGTAACTTTTAAGACCCTATCAGTTTTAAAATTTACATTAAAAAATTAACTCTCTGTGGTCTCTTAAAGCTACAGAAAGACAGACTTATTTGTTTTACTTATTATTTCACTTCATGATAAATAAAAGTCAACAAGAAACCAATTTTTTTTCATTGATGGAAATTAAGTGCTAACAGAAACCAAAGATTCTGTAAGCATTCATTTCACTTACTTATTATTTAGAAATTGGATCTACATAGATTTTTGACATTGTCCTTTTAATATGCTAGAAAATTATTAATATTTAGCTTCTTTTCCTATAATGCACACCTTTTCAAATATAAGACCACTTTAGCTCCCAGAGTAAGCAAATGAATAAAAAATTAGTTGGTAGAGGAACTCCTCTAATTTGGAGACTAAAAAGGTAGATAATTGCAATTTTTGAGATTCTTATTCTAGTCATAAATAAAATTGACAAATGAACAGGATTTCTGATCACTTCATTACTAAACAGAGGTCTGAAAACCATGATTAGTTTAACATTTGTGAAATTTGGATATGAACAAATTTAATGTAACAGTCTTAGATTTTGAAGAGAACAAGAATATCAAGAAATATTATCAACCTCTCCAACCAAGTACAAAATATAAGAATTTTTGTTTTTTTTTTTTAATATTTATAAAAATTCTGTGCAAACATTACTGAAGGGCACTATACCATCACAGCCAAAATTAACTGATAATCAACATAAGATAAAAACTGTCACCATAATGAACTGTGATTGCTAAAGATCTTCAAGAACCCGAGGGCATTCATATGTAATTAAAGAAATATATTAAAGCCTGATTCATGTTGATGTGTAGCAAAATGAATACAGTATTGTAAAGCAAAACAAACTAAAAAATAAAAATTAATTATGTAAAAAAAAGAAATATATAGGGGAAAAAACACACTATAATGGTAATTTGGAAAAAACCTCCAGAAGTATTTTCTCCTTCATATTCTTCCCTAATTCATTTTATGATGTATAAGCATTAAGAACAAAAATAATATGCTGCAAAATAAATAACCTTCATGTTAAAAAAATTTTACCTTAAAAATTAGCATTTTAAAAGTCACAACAAATATAGGGTGGATGACATACCAAAAAAAAAGAAACAGAAAAAAGCAAAATGGCATCTGGGGAGGCCTTACAAATAGCTGTGAAAAGAAGGGAAGTGAAAAGCAAAGGATAAAAAGAAAGATATACCCATGTGAATGCACAGTTCAAAAGAATAGCAAGGAGACATAAAGCCTTCCTCAGAGACCAATGCAAAGAATAGAGGAAAACAATAGAATGGGAAAGACTAGAGATCTCTTCAAGAAAATTAGATATACCAAGGGAACACTTCATGCAAAGATGGGCTCAATAAAGAACAGAAATAGGAGGGAATAACACAAGCAGATGATATTAAGAAGAGGTGGCAAGAAGACACAGAAGAACTGTACAAAAAAGATCTTCACAACCCAGATAATCATGATGATGTGAACACCCACCTAGAGCCAGACATCCTGGAATGTGAAGTCAAGTGGGCCTTAGGAAGCATCACTATGAACAAAGCTAGTGGAGGTGAAGGAATTCCAGTTGAGTATTTCAAATCCTGAAAGACGATGCTGTGAAAGTGCTGCACTCAATTTGCCAGCAAATCTGGAAAACTCAGCAGTGGCCACAGGACTGGAAAAGGTCAGTTTTCATTCCAATTCCAAAGAAAGGCAATGCCAAAGAATGCTGAAACTACTGCACAATTGCACTCATCTCATGCTAGTAAAATAAAGCTTAAAATTCCACAAGCCAGGCTTTAGCAATAAGTGAACCATGAACTTCCAGATGTTCAAGCTGGTTTTAGAAAAGGCAGAAGAACCAGAGGTCAAATTGCCAACATCCTCTGGATCATCGAAAAAGCAAAAGAGTTCCAGAAAACATCTATTTCTGCTTTATTGACTATTCCAAAGCCTTTCACTGTGTGGATCACAATAAACTGGAAAATTCTGAAAGAGATGGGCATTCCAGACCACCTGACCTGCCTCTTGAGAAACCTGTATGTAGGTCAGGAGGCAATAGTTTGAACTGGACATGGAACAACAGACTGGTTCCAAATAGGAAAAGGAGTATGTCAAGGCTTTATATTGTCACCCTGCTTATTTAACTTATATGCAGAGTACATCATTAGAAAAGAGGGCTAGAGGAAGCAAAAGCTGGAATCAAGATTGCCAGGAGAAATACCAATAACCTCAGATATGCAGATGACACAACTCTTATGGCAGAAAGCGATGAAGAACCAAAGAGCCTCTTGATGAAAGTGAAAGAAGAGAGTTAAAAGAGTTGACTTAAAGCTCAACATTCAGAAAAGGAAGATCATGGCATCCAGTCCCATCATTTCATGGGAAATAGATGGGGAAACAGTGGAAACTGGCTGACTTTATTTTTGGGGCTCCAAAATCACTGCAGATGGTGATTGCAGCCATTAAACTAAAAGACGTTTGCTCCTTGGAAGGAAAGTTATGACCAACTCAGACAGCATATTAAAAAGAAGAGACATTACTTTGCCAACAAAGATCTGTCTAGTCAATGCTATGGTTTTTCCAGTGGTCATGTATGGATGTGAGAGTTGGGCCATAAAGAAAGCTGAGCACCAAAGAATTGATGCTTTTGAACTGTGGTGTTGGAGAAGACAAAGAGTCTGACACAACTGAGGGACTGAACTGAACTGACATAATACAGAAGTATTTACAAAGTATCTTATTACAAAGTATTATGATGAAAATCATATTCAAGTATGCCCAGACATTTAATCTCTTTCAGTTCAGTTCAGTCTCTCAATCATGTCCGACTCTTTGCAACACCTTGAAATGCAGCACGCCAGGTCTCTCTGTCCATTATGAACTCCTGGAGTCCACCCAAACGCATGTCCATCGAGTCGGTGATGCCATCCAACCATCTCTCCTCCGTTGTCCTCTTCTCCTCACGCCCTCAATCTTTCCCAGCATCATGGTCTTTTCAAATGAGTCGGCTCTTCACATCAGGTGGCCAAAGTAATGGAGTTTCAGCTTCAACATCAGTCCTTCCAATGAACACCCAGGACTGATGTCTTTTAGGATGGATTGGTTGGATTTCCTTGCAGTCCAAGGGACTCTCAAGAGTCTTCTCCAACACCACAGTTCAAAAGCATCAATTCTTCGGTGCTCAGCTTTCTTTATAGTCCAACTCTCACATCCATACATGACCACTGGAAAATCCATAGCCTTGACTAAACGGACCTTTGTTGGCAAAGTAATGTCTCTGCTTTTGAATATGCTGTCTAGGTTGGTCATAACTTTCCTTCCAAGGAGTAAGTGTCTTTAATTTCATGGCTGCAATCACCATCTGCAGTAATTTGAGTCCAGAAAAATAAAACCTCACACTGTTTCCACTGTTTGCCCATCTATTTCCCATGAAGTGATGGGACTGGATGCCATGATCCTGATTTTCTGAATTTTGAGCTTTAAGCCAACTTTTTCACTATTTCACTTTCATCAAGAAGCTCTTTAGTTCCTCTTCGCTTTCTGCCATAAGGGTGGTGTCATCTGCATATATGCTGCTGCTAAGTCGCTTCAGTCATGTCCAACTCTGTGCGACCCCATAGATGGCAGCCCACCAGGCTCCACTTTCCCTGGGATTCTCCAGGAAAGAACACTGCAGTGGGTTGCCATTTTCTTCTCCAATGCATGAAAGTGAAAATGAAGTTGCTCAGTGGTGTCCGACTCTTCGCAACCCATGGACTGCAGTCTACCAGGCTAATCTGTCCACGGGATTTTCCAGGCAAGAGTACTGGAGTGGAGTGCCATTGCCTTATCCACTGCATATCTGAGGTTCTTGATATTTCTCCCAGCAATCTTGATTCCAGTCTTTCCTTCATTAATCTTGGCATTTCACGTGATGTATTCTGCATATAAGTTAAATAAGCAGGGTGGCAATATACAGACTGTACTCCTTTCCTGATTTGGAACCAGGCTGTCATGCCATGTTCAATTCTAATTGTTGCTTCTTTTCTTGCAGGGATATTTCTCAGGAGGCAAGTCAGGTGGTCCAGTATTCCCATCTCTTTTAAGAACTTTCCACAGTTTGTTTTGATCCACACAAAGGCTTTGGAATAGTCAATAAATCAGAAGTAAATGTTTTACTGAAAGTCTCTTGCTTTTTTGATGATCCAGCAGATGTTGGCAATTTGATCTCTGGTTCCTGATTATGTTAATTAGGTTTAATTGGAATCAGGGAACCAGAGATCAATAATAATATTAAACCTCATTAAAATAATACTGGTTTATCAAGTATATATTAATCAATGTAGATTTTTGTGCCTTGTTGACATAAGGGACTACATCTTAGTGTTTAATGTCAGTTTGGGAAAGAAAAAATTACAGTATATATAAAAAGTAACTGTAGAGTAATGGAGCAAAAATTAAGGCAAGTAAAAATAATACACCCAGCCTTAAATTTTAAACTTAATTATTAGTTTTTCAATTCTATAAACCATTCTAAAAATATTTGTGTCTGCCCTCCTTTGATTTTAACTTTATAGTCTAGAAATAAAGTGGCACAATTAACAAGCTTATTTACTGTTTTTACAATAGGATTTATTTAACCATAATGATAAGTTTTTGGTCTAAAACCTCCTCCCCAATTTTTGTTACATCAAATTATATTTATTTACTGCATAAAAATTCCAATATTTATTTGCCTTTTTAATCTTACTCTATCTTTGTTTATTGCTTGTGATTTTAATTTTATATTTTGAACCTAGGATTTCTTAGTAAAATAATTTTTCTCCAGACTTAGTGTTGTTATACTGATCTAATTATCTATAAAGCAAGAATTTTTTTGTATCATTACCAGTTCTTACATTTCATCACCCTTTCTGTTTTTTACTTAGGCAAGGATTTTAAGGATTCTTTTGTATGCTTACCTATGTGTTTTTAAAGACAAAATAATTAAAATCTGTTTTTCATTGATTGAATTATGTTACTTCTTCCACCTTTCTAAATTTATTAAGTTCTGTTACTTTGCACTCTTTCTATATCTGTATACTGATATGCCATTTTGATTTGTCTTAATAAAACTGATATTACTTTGTTTGTCATAAAAGTACCTTGGTTTTTTCCAAAATAGCTTTACTAATCATCTGTAAATGTGTTCATAGATCAACATTCTATCATAAATAATATTTACCATTTTCTTAAAAATACTGAAGATATTTTAATTCCTTGAAAATAATTCTCCTTTGCCCTTATTGTCTACCCTGGAGAATATTTTGTTTTTACTCTGAAAATTTACATTTTAGAAGTTTTCTTGATTGAACCCTAAGGGAATGCTTTTCTCTGCAATTACCCTTGTTTATCATCCCTTTGATTTTATTTAACACATTATCTGACAACAAGAAAAGATCCATGACCTTAATCTTGCTGATCCTCCTATATCCATTAGGTAAATGCCTAATTTAACAAATGAGTCTTCTGCTTTGCCCTAAAACCAGAAAACTCATTTTTCCTAAAGTTAATCAATGAACAAGCTTAGAGAATCAGATTTATTTTCTTTTTCTTTTTTTAAAGGAGCAAAAACATAACAAAGGAAAAAAAAAGTAAAACCATTACTTAAGGGTAGTGTTTAAACATGAAACATAAAGTTATAAATCTAGTCTGTATAGATACTCTGATTGATATCAGAATATCAGTATATCAGTATCTGCAGTTGGAGAACCTCCATTTATTGCCTACATATTATATTTGTTATTTGAAGATTGGCAAACCAGTGGATAATACAATAATATTACTACAATTCCAATAGCCAACAACAGTGTCTGAAGTATTATACATTTTCATAAATATTTGTTAAATCAGTATTACATGGCCTCACTTTGATAGTACATGTATGATGTATGCTTAATAAAAACTTTCTTGTTCCTACTCATTAACTTTTTAAAAAATGCAAAGAAAATTTGCTTTGGTTATATCCACAGTGAGAATGACTTTTCGTTTGGTTCTGTATTCTGTAAACAAGCAGTGACTATATTAGTTTACATATAAAATTATTTTCCAGAATGTAAACAGTAACAGCAATAAATTACTGAAACACTGTAAAAGATATCATGTTGATTATCACACAGGAAGGTGGTCAAGCCATGATTTACTTCTCTTGAAACTACTTTTGCTACATATTGTAAATATATATAAATTACTATTAAATAAGTGAAATAATAATTTCATTCAATAATTAAGAACACATTTTCTAGAACTAGAAATTCATAGACTAAAATAGCATTATCTAATAATGCTATTAGATAATTAATATTATCTAATATTTATCTAATAATATCTACTAATATTATCTAATATTTATTTATATTTTCTCAATATATGTATGTCTTGTTTACATATAAAATTATTTTCCAGAATGTAAACAGTAACAGCAATAAATTACTGAAACACTGTAAAAGATATCATGTTGATTATCACACAGGAAGGTGGTCAAGCCATGATTTACTTCTCTTGAAACTACTTTTGCTACATATTGTAAATATATATAAATTACTATTAAATAAGTGAAATAATAATTTCATTCAATAATTAAGAACACATTTTCTAGAACTAGAAATTCATAGACTAAAATAGCATTATCTAATAATGCTATTAGATAATTAATATTATCTAATATTTATCTAATAATATCTACTAATATTATCTAATATTTATTTATATTTTCTCAATATATGTATGTCTTCAATATTTTTTTAACAATCATTTTGAATCCTCATTCTTTTCACCAAGCCCTTCCCTGTGTTCACTAGGCATTGCTGGCTGCTCAGCTAACAAAGGATGGAGGGATGTTTATTCTACTGATACACATTTTAAAATGGAAAACAAGAAGTTCTTTGACAAGACTAAACTTCACCAACTATTAAAAGTAGCCAGAAGTCACACCTGCTGGGAAGCGGCATGTGGGCACCATCATGTCTGAGGGGAGACACTAATATAATAAATCCTGGGTCATATGGAGACTGGAATTGGAAATTTATTCATGACTCAAAACAACTCTATAGAACCGATTATTATTTTAACTGCATTTATTGTTGTTTAGTTGCTAAGTAATGTCCAACTGTTTAGTGATCCCATGGACTTTATCCTACCAGATTCCTCTCAGGCAAGAATAGTGGCATGGGATGCTGTTTCCTTCTAGGGGATCTTCTTGACACTGGGGTTGAATCTGTGTCTCCTGCATTGGTAGGCGGATTCTTTAGCTGTGAGCCACAGGGAAGCCCATTTCCCTACTAAATATAATAGTATTAAGAATAATAAACATAATAAACTCTAATAGCAATCACAACAAATAATTTTTGGATTTCTACTAGAGACCTCATCTATATGAAACTTTCTCTCTGCATTTCCATGCCCTGTGTGTGCATGCTCAGTCCATGGCTGACCCTTTGCGACCCCCATATAGCCTGTCAGCCTCCTCTGTCCATGGAATTTTCCAGGCAAGAATACTGAAGTGGGTACCATTTCCTATTCTAAGGGATCTTCCCAAACCAGGGATCAAACCCATGTCTCTTTCATTTCCTGCATTGGCAGGCCAATTCTTTACAACTGTGCCACCTGGGAAGTCCTTTCCAAGCCCCAGACCATATCAAAACATAACAGCAACTAAAACATTAAGAGCAACTCACTTTCTTTTGAATTTCATGTTGACACGGGAAGAAACAGAGGTCTTTCTTCTCACTGAAGTTTTTCCTTTCTTTGTTTGGCAAGGATGTTTCAATACAGCACAAATAAGTCATTTGCTACCCTATGGATTGCCTGGTAGGTCACTTCTAATAATCTATTGTGAGTACATGAAAGGGCCATGAGGTTGAGAAAATCTCAGAATGGACTTACTACACACAGAATGGACTTACAATAAGATTTAAATCAATGTTTGCTTCCTACCAGAGCCCAGGCTTTTTAATATTTGCTATGCTTTATCTCTGTGAATGGTCATTTCAATCACATTCAAGTTTTCACCTAACAATTGTGAAGATATGATTCCTAAAGCTATTACCCTGATCTCTTTAAAACTATTCTCCTTTACATATTCCAAAAGTGTGGGTTTTAGGTACTCACATAATATACTATTTATAAGTCTTCTGAAAGTTTAATACTTTCTAGTCATCTCTTTACACTTATTTCTCTCAACAGATTGCTTTTGGAAGCAAGTCAATATTTAGGCTGTGTATATTTACATATATTGGTTTGACCAAAAAGTTCATTGACCCAAACAAACTTTTTGGCCAACCCAATACAATACTTAGCCTAAGGTTGGTATATAGGCAGTTGCTATTTAAATCTTTGGCAAATAAATTAAAATTTATGAATTAACTTTTATTATGGAATTTCCCAACAAGAACAGTGGAGTGGGTTGTCATTTCCTACTCCAGAAGATCTAGCCTGTACAGGGATTCAACTCAGGTCTCTTGCATCTCCTACATCGGCAGTTGGATTCGTTACCATTGGTGCCACCTGGCACATTGGCTTAACTTTTTATTATGAACTAACTCTTAAGATTTTGTGGCTAAAGGTAAAGGCATAATTAGTACATAATCTGGATCAATGAAATCACCAGAAGTTAGCAAATGTTCAGCTTTGTTCTAAATATATTTATCAGAACCTACTAGGAAAAAAAAATCTAATTCATATATCCTGATGAAGAAAATACTTTGAGGACAGAAAACACTTTGAGGATAGAAAAATTGGGAATATTCATGTTAAGGTAAAGAAATTATAAATAAAGTGTGAAAAAGAGATCAATAAATTGATATATGAGATCTATTACTTTAACTATGCTGTCAATTATGCACTGTTTAATCACAGTACAACTTAAGGACCATTTGTGAACTTTAAAATGACATCTGATTCAACAAATACCACTCGGAAAAACTTTTGAGAGCCGAACATTTCAGGTAAAGAGTACAATGAAGAGAAACCTCTAAATCCACTGAAGTAACACTGTCAACTGAGAGACAAATGACCAAAACTTAGAAAACCCAAACATGAATTGAAAAAGAGTGTCATTGTGTAAACAGTGGTTGAATAAAATTCACTGGAAAATAGCATCAACAGCAATACTAAACTTTATGTGACAACAGTTTTATATCATTTTAAGAACTGCTACAACAATAATTAGATTTTCAGGAAATGTTACCAACCTTAATTTTGAGACATATCAATATTCAATATTAAATGTTAAGCCTGCTTTGTAGTCAACCAGATAACTGTAACATGACACTTATCTTTGCATAGAATGTCTTCAATAAAATCATTGCTTATGCGATATTACTCATTATTTTTGTGTTTTTACCCAAACTAGTTTGTTGTCTAATTTTATTACTAAAGAAAATATGTATTTTAATGTACTTATCAGTTATTTTAAAATCAAAGGTTTAAATGCTTGTTTAGTTTATGCTTTAGTGACTCAGTTAACATAGGAGTTGACTGATTGAATCTGCCTATCATGAGACACCAGTTGTAAAAATCAACATATCTGCAAAATATAAATCCCTTTTTCTAATAGTGCCAGACTAGTCTCCCTATTTGGAGAAGGCAATGGCACTCCACTCCAGTACTCTTGCCTGGAAAATCCCATGGACAGAGGAGCCTGATGGGTTGCAGTCGATGGGGTCATTAAAAGTCAGACAGGACTGAGCGACTTCACTTTCACTCTTCACTTTCATGCATTAGAGAAGGAAATGGCAACCCACTCCAGTGTTCTTGCCTGGAGAATCCCAGGGACGAGGGAGCCTGAGGGCTGCCATCTATGGGGTGGCACAAAGTCAGAAATTACTGAAGCGACTTAGCAGCAGCACAGCAGTCTCCCTATTGAAAAACCATTTCACTCTGAAACTCATTATCTTTATCTTTCTTCACAAAGGATTGTAGAATGCAGCAGACTGTGAATTGAATTAAAAAAAAAAAAACTTTGATTAGATTTGGTATTTATCATTTCATTGAGTGTTAGTCAATCAGTTGTGTCCTACTCTGTAAGATTCCATATACCAGAGCCTACCCGGCTCCTCTGTCCATGGAATTCTCTAGGCAAGAATACTGGATGGGTAACCATTCCATTCTTCCAGGGATCTTCCCAACCCAGGGACTGAACCTGGGTCTCCTGCATTGCAGACAGATTGTTTACCATATGAACCACCAGGGAAATCCATTATTTCATTAACTCGTGAAATATTTAAAGAAATATCCAGTTTTGGGTTATTAATAAGGATTTAGCAATCATAAAATGTGAATATATTTCTATATACACACATTTAAGTAATTGTGCGTGTATATAATTATCTTTGTTAAATATGTGACGGTATATGAAACAAAATTTAACATAGCTTATGTAAATTGTTTGAAAGTGAAGTCGCTCAGTCATGTCCGACTCTTTGTGACCCCATGGACTGTAGCCTACCAGGCTCCTCCGTCCATGAGATTGTCCAGGCAAGAGTACTGGAGTGAGGTGCCATTGCCTTCTCCAGGTCTTTCAACAGTCAGCTTCTCCAAAAAATTGTCAACATCTGCTGGATCATTGAAAAAGCTACAGAGTTCTAGAAAAACATCTACTTTTGCTTTATTGACTAAGGACCTGCCTTAGACATGTCACTCAAGACATTAGCTGGAGGGTGAAGTTACTGAAAGGGAAGACTGAAAGAGGCCAGGTGCTATAGAAAAGGGGAAGGGGCCAGATGGAGAGCTGGAGAAATGCAACTAGAGCGAGGGGGTATGTGTGTGTGTGTGTGTGTGTGTGTGTGTGTGTGTGTATTTATGACTGATCACAATGTATGGCAGAGATCACAACATTGTAATTATCCTCCAATTAAAAAATAATAAAAATTTAAAAGAAACAAAAGATAAAAAATAAAAATACCTCTTAATTTTTATGTGATATTGAAAAAAGAAAAGGAAAAACACACCACAGGACAATGCGGACTGTTCACTAATATAGTTCCATATTTTCAAAATTTTTCTGAGTTTAAAATGAAAAGCTAAAACACATCTGAAAGTTAACTCATGTGAGAATTTTATAGACTCATTCTAATAAAGGGTAGTTTAGAAAAATAAGATATCTACCAAAAATGTACTCATATTTCTTCTTATTCTCCCACATTTTGTGTTTACTACTCTGTCATAGCCACAGATACATGATAGAACATAGTTGTTTGCCTCATGTATTTAACTAAACCAGCACTTTGGTTCTACTTATAAGAATAAATTCTAAATAACCAATCAAGGAAGCATACATATGCTTGTGTATTTGACTCACTCTGGTATAAACTAAACAATTTGAGACCCTAGAGATATTTGACATTCAACAATTTGTGAAAAGTTATTTAATTGCTAAAGATTTTATTTAAAGTTTTATTCTCACTAACTTTAATCCAGCAGGGCATTTGACTGACATTTTCCTTCATCAAGCTGAATAATTGTTTTGCTAATATTATGCTTAATGTAAATTTCTTTGGTTTCTTA
The DNA here is from genome assembly GCA_006408695.1 of Aepyceros melampus. Taxonomy (NCBI): domain Eukaryota; kingdom Metazoa; phylum Chordata; class Mammalia; order Artiodactyla; family Bovidae; genus Aepyceros; species Aepyceros melampus. The sequence goes on along the minus strand of SJXQ01012415.1, from coordinate 53,222 downwards.
ATTTAAAAAGCACTAAAATATGGTTTTTTTTTTTTTAATGCATTGGGGATTTCTAGTTCTTTCTAGGTTACTTTGCTTTCCAAAGTTCTTTTCTAAATTTTATCATGATAGCTCAAACCAATGAAGTTTTTATAAAAATTTTTCTTTGAATAATGTATTAAGCCCAAACAATTTTATTATTTTACATTTCATGAGTATTTCTATCACAACCTTTCAAAGTGGGTTATTTAACCTATAATTTTAAAATTTATGCTTTTTATATTACAACAATATAAATTTAGGGATATTATCTTCAATTTGAGATATCTTGAATATATATGAAAGACCGGGGGAAAATTTCACCATTGAGACAATAAAAAACATTTTACAATTCATACTTGCAATATACTCTAAAATGATATGATTATTTTGCCTTCAAAATCTTCATTAAACTTTTCTTCATCTTTAAGACTTAATGTGCTTTTTCCAGACTGTAGTTTATTTTCTTGAACAAAACAAGAAAAGGCTTTGAAAAATGTTAATGAATAAGATCAGTTAACTTAATTATGGCAAAAGGGAGATGGTTTGATAAACTCAATTATTGAAAAGTTACTCTTTATATCAGAAATACAGGACATTTTATATGGTTATTGGATTTATTTCTATTTCCACATTGTTTAATATAAATACAGAATTAAAATGTTCCTCTTTGCAGATATGAGGAAATCTTTACCAGTATGAAATACGGTGAATTTCATCAGTGTAAAATTCTGGATTGTAATCATCATGCATCATCTGTAGGGCATTCACTTAGACATATGTCTGCGGTCACAGTGTTGATTCTTATGATTAAGACTGGGTAAATATTTGCCCAAACCCATGGACTATATAACACTAAGGGTCAACTGTAGCATTAAACTTTGTACTTTGATTTATCAATGTAGAGTCATTGATTGTCACAAATGTACCTGGTGGGAGAGGTTAATCATGGGAGAGAGTACATCTGTGATGGCAGAGGCTACATGGAGAAGTCTCTGTTTTCACTCAGTTTTGCTCTGAACTTAAAACTGCTCTAAAAATATAAATTTTATTATGGCATCTAGTGTAAATATAGTTTAATATAGTATGAATATGAAATAAAATTAATCATAAAATAATTAAAGTTCTACATGAAATATGATACTTCAATATAAATCTATATAAACAGACTCCTTTAGATCCTGGTAGGTTCACTTTTCCATGTAAGCTATATATTAACTTTCAATTTTTGTATATTGCCTGAAAACCCAAGCAAAACGAGGTACACATTTTTCCCTTAAAAAATTAAATCTCTCAAATGCTTTCAACCTTGTGTTTTCCAAAGAACGTTTCACATAAGCTCAAGCAGTCATTATATAGTCAATTGCAGCTGAGTTATTCAATCAGAATAACAACATCTTGTTGGCAACCTTCCTGATCTGTATAAAAGCCAATAAATACTGTATATAGTGGTGTTATCTGAGAAGAGCAATCTTGCCCAGGACACAGAGGAATCATTCCTATCTGCCTTCAAGTGCTTTCATGAAATATTTACAGTGCAAATATACCAGAAGTGGATTTTAGTTTAATATCTTCTCTCAGCTGTAGCTGTGTTGAAGCATACATTAGTCTTTCCATGTGGATTTTGAAAGTGTGATTTTGAATTATAATAACAAATCGAGGCAACTATTAATTATTTGTCATGAATGGGAAAAATGAACACTGGCATAAATTGTTCTAATTAAATTAGTAATGGTATATGTGTGAAATGCATTTTTACGTTATTGAAAATTGAACCCCCAATCTGCATACCACAACGGATACAGTAACACAGTCATTCCATACCCTATTTAAGAAATGCAACTGAGATGCAGATGCATACTGAAAAATAAATAAATTAGGACCTTAAATGATATGAAAAAATCTTGGAAAAAAGTGTGCAAAAGTTAAACTGTACTAGATAACTCTGAAATTTTTTACATGGTACTAAGGGGGGAAATATATTCATGCATTATACATTTTAATAAACTTTTTAAACTGAATGAAACATAAATTAATTCCACACGTTTAGGGACTGCATATTTATAGTTTCCAATGCCATTTTAACCTCCCATAGAAACTCTTGAGGTGTCAGTCAAAAAATATTTTGTATTTTATTTTGTCTACAAATATGCAATTTTGTCTCCATTACATCAGTTATTATATTTCAACATTTAATTACATTCAGGGGATTTTGGTCTATTTTGAGGAAAAGCAAGTAGTGTCATTCTGTTCTCACTGGATCACCATTTTCACAAAGTTTTTCTGATAATATTTTCTATGCATGAAAAAAATTGCAAATAGCTTAATTCCAGGATATGACAACACAATAAGAAGGCAACATATACACTGCCGCCGCAAACCTTTACTTGCTTTGTTTTCTAAAGTACATATGAATTTCAAGCTATACTGATTGTTTTACTCTCTAGCTGTCATTCCATTTGATGTCTACTTATTATGATCTCTTTCATAAAAAAAAAAAGTTACACTAAAAAAAGCCATACAAGAAGATGAGTACTGGCATGAGTTGACACAGCAGTATATTGGCCTAACATCAACAACTAACTAGTAGTTTGACCTGAGGCAAGATAAATTTTTGAGACTATGTTTTATCATCTCTAAAAAGAGCAAATTGGAGCTAGATCATAACTCAGATACTCTAGCTATTTGATATCTATTAAATACACATTTTCCCTTATTTTTCTATCTAGGACACGTTAAAAATCTTCACCACTAATGGCATTACACTCCTGGACACACTCACACAGACATTTTCAAGCATTACATGGCCCTAACTCGACTTTTAAAGTACTTACCACTGCAACCTCTGGATCAGTAGTCCACTAACAAGTCCACTACTTGTGAGAACTCTGGTTTCATATAAACATAATTCTTCATACTGTCTTGATTATAGAGAGGGAAAGAACTGGACATATTTTCTTTTAAATTTTATATCAGTTCAGTTCAGTTCAGTCACTCAGTCGTGTCCAACTCTATGTGACCCCGTGAATTGCAGCACGCCAAGCCTCCCTGTCCATCATCAACTCCAGAAGTTCACTCAAACTCATGTCCATTCAGTCAGTGATGCCATCCAGTCATCTCATCCTCTGTCATCCACTTCTCCTCCTGCCACCAGCATCAGAGTCTTTTCCAGTGAGTCAACCCTTCATATGAGGTGGCCAAAGTACTGGAGTTTCAGCTTCAGCATCAGTCCTTCCAATGAGCACTCAGGACTGACCTCCTTTATGAGGGACTGGTTAGATCTCCTTGTAGTCCAAGGGACTCTCAAGAGTCTTCTCCAACACCAGAGTTCAAAAGCATCAATTCTTTGGCGCTCAGCTTTCTTCACAGTCCAATCTCACATCCATACATGACCACTGGAAAAACCATAGTCGACTAGATGGACTTTGGTTGGCAAAGTAATGTCTCTGTTTTTCAATATGCTGTCTAGGTTGGTCATAACTTTCCTTCCAAGGAGTAAGCATCTTTTAATTTCATGGCTGCAGTCACCATCTACAGTGATTTTGGAGCCCCCCAAAATAAAGTCTAACACTGTTTCTACTGTTTCTCCATCTATTTTCCATGAAGTGATGGGACTAGATGCCATGATCTTCATTTTCTGAATGTTGAGTTTTAAGTCAACTTTTTTACTCTCCTCTTTCACTTTAATCAAGAGGCTTTTTAGTTCCTCTCCACTTTCTGCCATAAGTGTGGTGTCATCTGCATATCTGAGGTTATTGATATTTCTCCCAGCAATCTTGTTCTACCTTGTGCTTCTTCCAGCTCAGCGTTTCTCATGATGTACTCTTCATATAAGTTAAATAAGCAGGGTGACAATATACAGCCTTGACGTACTCCTTTTCTGATTTGGAACCAGTCTGCTGTTGTATGTCCAGTTCTAACTCTTGCTTCCTGACCTGCATATGGTTTTGTCAAGAGGCAGGTCAGGTGGTCTGGTTTGCCCATCTCTTTCAGAATTTTCCACATTTTATTATGTTCCACACAGTCAAAGGCTTTGGCATAGTCAATAAAGCAAAAAATAGATGTTTTTCTGGAACTCTCTTGCTTTTTTGATGATCCAGTGGATGTTGGCAATTTGATCTATGGTTCCTCTGCCTTTTCTAAAACCAGCTTGAACATCTGGAAGTTCATGGTTCACATACTGCTGAAGCCTGGCTTGGAGAATTTTGAGCATTACTTTACTAGTGTGTGAGATGAGTGCAATTGTGCAGTAGTCTGAGCATTCTTTGGCGTTGCCTTTCTGTGGGATTGGAATGAAAACTGACCTTTTCCAGTCCTGTGGCCACTGCTGAGTTTTCCAAATTTGCTGGCATAATGAGTGCAGCACTTGCACAGCATCATCTTTCAGGATTTGAAAAACTGGAATTCCATCACCTCCACTAGCTTTGTTCGTAGTGATGCTTCCTAAGGCCCACTTGACTTCACATTCCAGGATGTCTTGCTCTAGTTGAGTGATCACACCATTGTGATTATCTGGGTCATGAAGATCTTTTTTGTACAGTTTTGTCTGTATTCTTGTCACTTCTAAATATCTTCTGCTTCTGTTAGGTCCAGACCATTTCTGTCCTTTATTGAGCCCATCTTTGCATGAAATGTTCCCTTGGTATCTCTAATTTTCTTGAAGAGATCTCTATTTCTTTGCATTAATTGCTGAGGCAGGCTGTCTTATGTCTCCTTGCTATTATTTGGAACTCTGCATTCAGATACTTATATCTTTACTTTTCTCCTTTGCTTTTCACTTCTCTTCTTTTCACAGCTATTTGTAAGGCCTCCCCTGACATCCATTTTGCTTTTTTGCATTTCTTTTCCACGAGGATGGTCTTGATCCCTGTCTCCTATACAATGTCACGAACCTCAGTCCATAGTTCATCAGATTTTATATATATATACATGTGTGTGTGTATGTGTGTGTGCGTGCTAAGTTTCTTCAGTTGTATCCAATTGTTTACTACCCACAGTAATACAGCTTGCCAGGCTCATAAATAATTATTTAATAATAATAATTCAAAGAATTATTTAATAATTCAAAGAACATAGGCAAGGGTAAACTACAGTCGTCTTTTAGAGAGGTCCAAAAACATCAATTCAGTTACATGTGTCTTCTCTTTAGCTTAGGACATAAATTTTAGATTGGATTTACATATAATATTTAAGAAATGTGTGTGGGATATAGTTTAAAGATAAAGAAAATTTCTGTTGTGGCACAATTTCAATTAAATCCCATAATGTAAAAAACTATTTGATATTCTCCAGCCAGTATATTGTCCAAATTCATACATTTCAGTTTTATTTACAAACTTCCTAGGCAGATTAGGCACATTCTGCCAAATACATCCAGTAGACAAGGACTCCCACTTATCTTTCTACTAGTAAATGCTCAATATGTTTACCAGGGTAAATGTTGCTCTTGTTGCTGGGACATCAAGAATAAGAATGGGAATGTTGATTGATTGTAGAATATAACACTCTATAAAACTTTGTAGGGAACTGTGGGGGAAAAAAAAACACTCTGATTTTATGCCTGTAATTTTAAGGCAGAAAAGCTAACATTTATGAGTATCATCTATGCTAGGATGTCTAAAGTATTATTTCTTTTTATTCCCCAAAACCACTCCTACAAAATACAAAAAGAAGATATTTTTGTTATCAAGTCAAACACTGAAGCAAGTGTGGTGTATCTTACCTGAAAAATACTTACAAGAACTATTACTTATAAGCTATTGTTGATATTTATAATAATAATAATAATAATAATAATGAAATGATATGATTCCTAGGATCTGTTATGTAACTTTCCCATTGCCTTTGCCTACAGTGTGGCAAAATTTGTTCTTCAAACAATTCTATTGAATTCAAAGCCAACCCATTATTTTTTACTATTCCATGCTTCCTTTAATGATGTGAAATCAGTCAAAAGGATGTTAGGAGATATTATTATTTAAAATTTTTTTTTCATGTGGAAACGAGAAGAAAGTTACTTAGGGTAAATAAATCTTATGGAGAAAGATATACAATTTTGAAATTTTCCACATGATCAGAGAGAGGTGAAAAGTTATTTATGGTTTGAGTTTAGAAATGTGAAAAGGAGATGAATCTGGAGATATGGTTTGGAGCTTGTGATGGAATAAAGGGATTAGATTTAATAAATCTATCCTGTTGGTATTGGAATATCAGAATTTTTAAGCTAAACTCAATTGTGGGAACACAGTCTTTAATACACCATGCTGCTGCTGTTAAGTCACCTCAGTCGTATCTAACTCTTTGCGACCCCTTAGATGGCAGTGAAGAGATTAGGTAAGAATGTATCTCGACACTCAGAAATCTATATTTTATATAATGGAAAAGCAGATGTCAAACTCTATTATACAAAAGCAAGACAAGATTAATCTTACTTTCGAACTGAAAAGTGACAAAAAATTTTAAAAAATAGCTGATAAGAGAATCACATTACTTTCTATAGATAATTCATAGAAGAAAGAGGTTTACAGCTCTTATTTTTAGTCTAATCAGAGCAATCTTTAAACACATTATAAAACATTTTCATCTATGAACAAACAGTCTGAATACTTTGGGCAGAACTCAAGGGATTGTAAATATAAGAGAAATTTACTATTATTACTTATATTCAATTGAATTTACTTTTACTTTTCTTTGAATATCATTAACTCTTTTTCTTCCTTTTGTTGTGTATGTAGAAAGAAAAATGAAGAGGCAATACTCCTGAATTTTAATTTCAAATGTAGAAGCATTTCTGCATTTAAAATTTTGTTTCATTTTTTTGGGTAAAAGATATCTTTGATAACACACCTGTTCATAATACTAAGAATTTGATTTTTAAAAGCAAGTTAAATAGAAAGAACCCTGGCTTACTTTTTTCAGATTAAACTATAAAAAGAAAACTAAAAAATATAAATAAAATTCTATCGGTATTCTGATTCCTTTTCTTACTTTTATTTGGAGTCAAAGGCATGTTTTACTTTTTTTATCCTCCTGATATTATATTGAAAGTTCATACTGAAATCTTTGTACACTTTTAAACTTTGCATATCATTACTGTTTGTTTTCTAAATCATCTTCTCCAGGATTTCAGGAATTTGTAGACAGAACAAAAGCCATAAGTTAAAGTAGAGCATACAGATAATTTAACATAGTTTTAGAGCTGATATCTACTTGGCCTTGATTTAAATGGGACACACATTATCAGAACTTTTCAGTTAGTTCAGAGATAGGGAAGATTAGAAGTCATGAAAGAATTCCCAGACCGTTGAGAACTTTAGGCAGTGAAGTACATTGTACAAAGGAGGAAAACAAAGTCCAGAAATTAGACTAAAAGTTATTATGGCACATTCTTAATGCCATAGATAGTAGTCAGAATAAAGCCTCTCCATAAATACATCCATGTTCACAAAAACCTCAGAGCCTAGAAAATGTTATTTTAAATGGCTAAAAAAGATTACAGATGTAATTAATGATACAGACTCTCTGATCTTAGAAATTCTACTCAGAGCAGGGGAGTCTGTGGTGAGAATGCCAGAGCCCCTTGTCCTAAATTTGTCAGCAGGGAGTCTGGCTCACGCCACTCATCAGGCAAACTCTCTCCTTTCAATGCCTCAGACCCTCCATGCTCATCTTTTGCTCTTTAAGAAAAGTCTTTGTTTACTAGACTAAAAGCAAAAGGGGCAGGAGGAACAACCTCATCTGATGCTCCTTATACATTTGAACATCTTCTTATGTCAGTTATGCTCTTTTCCATAGTTTAAACCCCTTTTTGTTAGGCTTCTGTTTTCCAGCTTTAGGTATCTTTGTTGTTGCTCAGTTGTTAAGTCATTTTCAACTCTTTTTGAATCTGTGGACAGCAGCACACCAGGCTTCCCTGTCCTTCACTATCTCCCAGAGTTTGCTCAAACTTGCCTTCTTTGAATCAGTGATGTTATCTAACTACCTCATCCTCTGCTGTCCCCTTTACCTCTTGCTCTCAATCTTTCCAAGCATTAGGATCTTTTCCAATGAGTCAGTTCTTCGCATCAGGTGACTGAAGTATTGGAGCCCACCCTTCAGCATCAGTCCTTCCAATAATATTCAGGATGATTTCCTTTAGGATTGACTGATTTGATTTTGCAGTCAAAGGGACTCTCAAGAGTCTTCTCCAGCACCACAATTCAAAAGTATCAATTCTTTGGTGCTCAGCATTCTTTGTGGTCTAACTCTCACATCCATACATGATTACTGGAAAAACCATAGCTTTGATTATATGGACCTTTGTTGGCAAAGTAATGTTTCTGCTTTTTAATGCACTGTCTAGGTTTGCCATGTTTTTTTCTTCCAAGGAGCAAATGTCTTTCCATATTGTGTCTCCAGTCACCATCTGAAGTGATTTTGGAGCCCAAGAGAAAAAATCTGCCACTGTTTCCACTTTTCCCCATCTATTTCCCATGAAGTGATGCTCCAGATGCCAAGATCTTAGGCTTTTGAATGTTGAATTTTAAGTCAGCTTTTTCATCCTCCTCTTTTACCTTCATTGAGGGCTCTTTAGTTCCATAGAGAAAAAATATTTATGGATACTATAAAGGGAAACTAAATTAATGGCAAATTAGAGATATCAGTTAATCTTAATGAGACATGTTACAATGGCTCCAATCAAATATTCAAAATATTGTGTTTTGAACATTTGTATTTTTTATATAAGCATATTATTCTCAGAAATGTCTATTTTTAGTAAGTACAATAGTGTTAGTTTAGGCAGTTATATATCCACTGATATATATATTTTTGTTATAGGTCTACTGTCATAGATTTCCAGTATATCTCCTGTGTCCCACAGAATTAATGCTCATTTAGAAATATTTCTTGACAAGAAAAGATAATTACTATTTTGTGATATCCCTAAACACTATGCTGAGTTTTACTAATGTGGTAATTTTAATAGCCATAGATATTTATAAAAATTCACACATTTTATCTAGTTGTCCTCTAGCTCAGTACTGGATAACAATGCTTATATCTTCCCTAGAACTGCAAGTGTATTTAATGTATTAAATAAATTAACTCTAGGACATCTTGTTATTTTACCAATTTTAAATGTAACATCTGTATGTAATGGCATTAAAATACATTATACACAAATACATGTTTAAATATTACTCTGTGAAATACTAATATATAGGGATTAATTTTTCATGTAAACATTTTTCCCCAAGACAGTCATCAAATTGTGTAATATATTATCAGGCTTCTTACATTTAATACATTTCTATTTTTATAAGATATTTATCAACTTATATTTTGGTTGTTTATAATTTGGGAGATTCAAAGAAGAAGTAAAATGAAAGAAAAATATACAAGACATCTTAAATAATTTTAAGGAAGGGAGGGCTCTGAAAAGATTGCAAATTAGTGGATGCTAAACGTTTTAATTGTCTACAGATTTTTTTCTAAAGAACTCTGCATCTGGAACCTAAATTTGGGTGGAAAAAAGGTCAAAACTTTATCAAGCTGTGGAAAAAGAGGTAAGGATGTGGAGAGAAAAAAGAGGAAAAAAAGAGGGAAAGGAAGCAAAGGAGGAAGTATACTCTATTTGATTTCCTGACTGAAGATTTTACATTAAAGGCAATCACCTTCTTTTTCTATTCATTGCTATTTACAACTATCTTCCATTCAATTAAATTATCTGATATTTGATCTTTATTGTATTCTATATTACATAATCTGGTATGTGCAAATTTTCAAAACTTTTCATTTGTTCTGGTCTTCTTGTATTTCTGTACTCATAAAATCAATGCATTCTTCAACTTGGGTACTTTTAGAAAAGAAGAGCATACAAGTTTTTGGGTTTTTTTTAAGCGGTTTGAATAACTGTGATGTTTGTTTATCTCATTGGAAATTAATGAAGGATTTCTGTCCTCTCAAAATGATAGTCATGTAACCCAGAGTCTGGGAAAATTATCAATATTTTATCTAAATTAAAATCTAAATTAAATCTTTTTTTCTCCCTATGATCCAACTTCTTCTTGGTGAGTATTCAATTATTGTAATGAATTTATTGTTGTTTGAAACTGGAGGAATATTAAAAACATTGAAGGAATTACTCAGAATAAAGTCATATAGCACTCTATTCAAAGGGAAAAAAAAAAAGTAAGAACTTATATGACAACAGACAAAGGTAACAATTGGAATCAGAAACTCATGGAGGTTGTAAAGAAAATGAAACCATCAAGTGAATAATAAGGCAACCTGAAACATGGTAGAAAATACATGCAAGTCATTTATCTAATGAGGGCTTAATATTCAAAGATGGTATGATATCTAAATTATACACATCAAAAGCAAAAACAAACAATATGATTAAAATTGGATAGAGAGACAAAATTGACATTCTTTCAGTGAAGATGCACAGATGATCAACGAGTATGTGAAAAGATGTTCAATATCAGTAATCATCAGGGAAATGCAAATCAAAGCCCACAATGAGATGTCACTTCACAACATTTAGATTTGAGCAATCAAAATGATAAGAAAAACAAGGGTTAGTAAGGATGAGTGCTGTTAGTGGGAATGTAAATTGGTGCAATCCATTATGGAAAACAGTATGGAACTTCCTCAAAAAGTACAAAGAGAACTACCATTTGCTCAAAATTCTCCAAGCCAGGCTTGAGCCGTACGTGAACTGTGAAATTCCAGATGTTCAAGCTGGTTTTAGAAAAGGCAGAGGAACCAGAGATCAAATTGCCAACATCCGCTGGATCATCGAAAAAGCAAGAGAGTTCCAGAAAAACAACTATTTCTGCTTCATTGACTGTGCCAAAGCCTTTGACTGTGTGGATCACAATAAACTATGGAAAATTCTGAAAGAGATGGGAATACCAGACCACCTGACCGGCCTCTTGAGAAACCTATATGCGGGTCAGGAAGCAAGAGTTAGAACTGGACATAGAACAACAGACTGGGTCCAAATAGCAAAAGCAGTATGTCAAGGCTGTATATTGTCACCTTGTTTATTTAGCTTATAGGCAGAGTACATAATGAGAAATACTGGGCTTGGATGAAGCACAAGCTGGAATTAAGATTGCCAGGAGAAATCTCAATAACCTCCGATATGCAGATGACACCACCCTTACGGCAGAAAATGAAGAGGAACTAAAGAGCCTCTTCATGAAAGTGAAAGAAGAGAGTGAAAAAGTTGGCTTAAAACTCAACATTCAGAAAACGAAGATCATGGTATCTGGTCCCATCACTTCATTGCAAATAGATGGGGAAACAATGGAAACAGTGGGTGACTTTCTGGCTCCAAAATCACTGCAGATGGTGATTGCAGCCATGAAAATTAAAGACACTTACTCCTTGGAAGGAAAGTTATGACCAACCTAGACAGCATATTAAAAAGAAGAGGTATTACTTTGTCAACAAAGGTCCGTCTAGTCAAGGCTATGGTTTTTCCAGTGGTCATGTATGGATGTGAGAGTTGGACTATAAAGAAAGTTGAGCGCACCAAAGAATTGATGCTTTTGAACTGTGAGTTGGAGAAGACTCTTGAGAATCCTTTGGACTGCAAGGAGATCCAACCAGTCCATTCTAAAGGAGATCAGCCCTGGGTGTTCTTGAAAGGAATGTTGCTAAAGCTGAAACTCCAGTACTTTGGGCACCTCATGCAAAGAGTTGACTCATTGGAAAAGACTCTGATGCTGGGAGGGATTGGGGGCAGGAGGAGAAGGGGACGACTGAGGATGAGATGGCTGGATGGCATCACTGACTTGATGGACGTGAGTTTGAGTGAACTCCGGGAGATGGTGATGGACAGGGAGGCCTGGCGTGCTGTGATTCATGGGGTTGCAAAGAGTTGACACGACTGAGAGACTGAACTGACTGAACTGAGGTGGTTAAATCTTAAATGCCCACATCACACAAAAGAATTATGTGACAGAATGTAGGTATTAGCTAACACCCTGGTAACAGTTATTGTACAAAATATATCAAGTCAAACACTTTGTACACAACTGAGCGACTGAACTGAACTGAACTGACACAGTACACTTACACAGATTTTGTGTCAGGTATATTTCAGTAAAGCTGGGGGAAAAAAAAAAAACCCATTGATGGAGAATCTGATAATACTAGAAGAGCACAGGGTATTTTTAAAACTTTCAGATAACAGAAAAATCTTTAAAGATATCTATACATAAATCATGGTGTCAATATTATTTACATATCAATGTATTGTTACTTGGCTATATTTCTAATAAATAAAAAATAGCTGTAATTTAGCTTTTTCATATATTAACATGTATAAACGATGATAGTTCATTATAACAGAGATGGATTTTGAGGGCAATGATGTGAAGTCAAAGTCACTCAGTCATGTCCAACTCTTTGAAAAACCATGGACTATACAGTCCATGGAATTCTCCAGGCCTGAGTACTGGAATAGGTAGCCGTTCCCTTCTCGAGGTGGATCTTCCCAACTCAGAGATCTAACCCAGGTCTCCCACATTGCAAGCAGATTCTTTACCACTTGAGCCACAAAGGGAATCCTTTGAGAGAATATGCTAAGGGAAATCAGTACAAAAGGATAAAAATCACATTTTGTATGATCTCACATATATAATCTAAAAAATCATAAATATAGAGAACAGATTGGTGATTGTCAGAGGCAAGGGATCAGGACTGAGAAAAATGAGTGAAGCTGATCAAAAAGTATAAAATTTCCATTATAAGATAAATAAGTGCTGAGAATATGAGGTGCAGCATGGTTACTATAACTATAGAAAGTGAAAGAAAGAAAGTGAAGTTGCTTAGTCGTGTCCTACTCTTAGCAACCCCATGGACACCAGTCTCCTCCATCCATGGGATTTTCTAGGCAAGAGTACTGGAGTGGGTTGCCATTTCCTTCTCCAGGGAATCTTCCCAACCCAGGGATGGAACCCAGTTCTCTCGCATTGCAGGCAGACACTTTAACCTCTGAGCCACCAGGGAAGTCCTAACTAACTATACTATACTTATATTCGAAAGCTGTTAAGATAGTAGATCTAGAAAGTTCTCATTACAAGAAAAAAATTTGTAACTATGTGAGGTGACGGATGTTTACACTTATTGTGGTAAACATTTTATAACATATACATATGTCAAATCATTATGTTACACACCTTAAACTAATACAATGCCATACATCCATTATGTCATGAATGAATAAGTGACATGATATGTGCTTTTTTTGTGAGTAAAATTATCATTTAAAGTTTATTCTCAGAATCATGTATTGAGTCTATCCAAGATGGCTGATATCAAGATTACTTAAGTAATATATGCTTCTAAGAGATTCCCTTCTAATCATATAACACTTAATTCTAGCATGATCAAAACCTGTACTGTCTCTGAAATGAAGATAATAGTAAAGTGTAACTTTTATAGGTTTTTTTTTCTTTATTGATAATGACTACTTACTGATGACTTATTTACTGCCTTTTGAATAATGGTTTTAAACATTTTGAGTAGCATCAGACTCTTTTTCTTTTCAAAATTTATTTTTTAGGATAAAAAACCCACTCAGTTTATATTGGCATATCAGTCAACTAACATCAATTACTACATGAGAAAGTTCACATGTCAATAATGCATTATAATATCTATGATAAAGCAGTTATAAATTATGATAAAATTACAGATTTTTCATCCTAACTAATAAATCAATTAGTGGCTATATTACTTTCTCCCACCACAAGAAAATGACTATATATATATATATATATAGTCTATATATATATAGTCATGTTTATATGCATGAAAACTATCTATCTTCCAACCATTCCTAAAATTACTATGAGAGAGAAATATGTTGCTGGATTATGAAAACAAAACAAATTAGCACTTAAATATATCTGTTTACATTTTTAACAAAAGTGAGATGATAAGGATAAAAGATAACTTCTGAAGTAATACTTAAATTTTATGTAGCATGAAATGACAGTGAAAAGAACAGATGAGTTTTACTGCCATGAGCCACCAGGGAAGTCCATGCTTTTAATATCCATTATCAAATGATTTCATAACTTGCAAACTTCACACATTAAAATCTGAGAGTTGCATAATATTTTAAATTTCTATTCAGTACAAGATATTTCTATTTTTCAAAAATAAGTGAACATTATACATACAGTTAAATATCAATGTAAGTTAACTTTTTAAACTATTGTTACTGAAACAATATCAGAGCATATGTATTACTTCAAGCTTGGAATAGTTTTGTAGATGTTCTGTGTATTTGGAAATCACATTTTGTGATGCAGCTAATTTGAAACACCTATACCAATATTGGGAACAGCTACTGATAAAAGAACTCCTTGGCAAAACAGTTCTGCTGTTAAATGGAGAATGTACTGTGCTTAATATCTTTAAGTAATTTGTAAAGAACACATTATTTAGACAGCTATAGATTCTATTATTTCATGGTTAAGATTGCAATCCATTATACATTTCATTTATACAATCCATTTATAGATAAAAATACACCATTTTTCAAAAATAAATAGGAATTTAAACATACTAGAATCAATAAATATAATTAAAATAATAGTCATCTACATTCATTGTCTCCCAGCTATTTGGTGAAATTACTGAAGCATAGAGCCAAACAGCTAATACTGCATTTAGTTTTGTTTATTAAAATAATGAAAGTATGTTAATGACAAAGGACAAAAATATATAATATAAATTAATGTACTGTGAAGTAAAATTTTGTTTGAAAATCGAGACAAGTACAATAAAAGCTTAAGTCTTTAAATGAACATTGTATAATGTGCATTTAACATGTATTAAATCATTTTTATTGAAGTGTATCTGCAAATTGTACACAGTGAAAAATGACAGCAATGTGCTCAAAACAGACTAACTGTAGTGTATGGATTTAGATTAATTTTAAACAGTACTCAAGTTATTTCATACAATCCACAGAAAACAGGAGTTAAATCTGCATTTTTTTAACCCTCTTTAGTGTTTATATCCTTGTATCATTTAACATCATTCTAATATAGTTAATTCTTACAGTTAATAATTCCTCTACAAAAGTTCCCTTTTGATTCAAATAAACGGAAACCTCAAGTATCTCATATACAGTGTATATATCATAAACACTAATAGAATATGCACATATAGGGAAATTTGGTAGGACTCTAATATAATTGGAATTAATATATGATGTTACAAATAAGGAAGATCAAATGCCACTAATTTTGACATGCTTTAAATATTATTATTTTATACATGAATCACATTTCCAAAAATACAATATCATATATGTATAGAATACCATTTAAAATACATCAGATAAATCTTAAGTGAATAAAGAAAAATATTTTAGTTTATGAGTATTAATGATGAAATGACATCACTTAACAAAGACTTTCAAACAAGGTAATTATGATTTTATTTATTTATTTGTATTCACATACAGTTGATTTACATTATTAGATTAATTTCAAGAGAAGAACATAGTAATTCAATACTTTCATAGATTATATTCCATTTAATTTAATTCAGATGACTATTATATCTTCTACTGTGGGAAACAATCCCTTGGAAGAAATAGAGTAGCCCTCATAATCAACAAAAGTCAAAATGCAGTACTTGGCTGAGGTCTCGAAATTGACAAAATGATATAGGTTCACTTCCAAGGCAAACCATTCAACATCACAGTAATCCAAGTCTATGCCCCAACCACTGAAGAAGCTGAAGCTGAATGGTTCTATGAAGGCCTACAAGACCGCCTAGAATGAAGACCAAAAGCAGATGTCCTTTTCATCATAGAGGGATGGAATGCAAAGTAGGGAGTTAAGAGATACCTGGAGTAAAAGGCAAGTTTGGCCTTGGAGTACAAAATGAAGGAGGGCAAAGGTTAACATAGTTTTGCAAAGAGAACACATTGGTCATAGCAAACACCCTCATCCAATAACACAAAAGAAGACTCTACACATGGACATCACCAGATGGTCAATACCGAAATTATCCTGATCATATTCTTTGCAGCCAAAGATGGAGAAGCTCTATACAGTCAGCAAAAACAAGACCGGGAGCTGACTGTGGCTCAGATCATGAACTCCTTATTGTCAAATTCAGACTTAAATTGAAGAAAGTAGGGAAAACCACTTGAAGTATGACCTAAATCAAATCCCTTATGATTATACAGTGGAGGTGACAAATAGATTCAAGGGATGAGATCTGGTAGAGAGAGTGCCTGAAGAACTATGGATGGTGGTTCATAACATTATATAGGAGGCAGTGACCAAAATCATTCCAAAGAAAGAGAAATGCAAGAAGGCAAAGCGGTTGTCTGAAGATGCTTTACAAATATCTGAGGAAAGGAGACAAGTGAAAGGCAAAGGAGAAAGGGAAAGATATACCTAACTGAAACTGGAGAGTTTCAGAGAGCAGTGAGGAGAGACAAGAAGCCCTTCTTAAATAAACAGTGAAAAAAATAGAGGAAAACCGACCTTGGAAAAGAAAATGGTAATCCACTCCAGTATTCTTGCCTGGAGAATCCCATGGATGGAGAAGCTTGGTAGGCTACAGTTCATGGGGTGGCAAAGAGTCAGACATGACTGAGTGACTTCACTTCACTATAGAAAGGGAAATGCTAAAATCTATTCAATAAAATTGGAGATACTGAGGGAGAATTTCATGCAAGTATGGGCACCATAAAGGACAAAAATGGGAAGGACCTAACAGAAGAAGAAGAGATTAAGAAGAGATACATGGAAGAACTATACAAAAAAAGTCTTAATGATCCAGGTAACCACGATAGTGTGGCCATTCATCTAGACCTACACATCCTGGAGCAGGAAGTCAACTGGGCCTCAGGAAGCATTGCTACAAACAAAGCTAGTAAAGGTGATGGAATTCAAGCAGAACTATTTCAAATCCTAAAAGATGATGTTGTGAAAGTGCCACACTCAATATGCCAGCAAAATTGGAAGAGTCAGCAGTGGTCACAGAACTGGAAAAGGTCAGTCGTCATTTCAATTCCAAAGAAAAGCAATGCCAAAAGAATGCCCAAGCTAGCGTACAACTGTGCTCATTTCACATGCTAGTAAGGTTATACTCAGTATCCTTCAAGTTAGGCTTCAGCAGTACATGAACCAAGAACTTCCAGATGTCCAAGCTGGGTTTAGAAAAGGCAGAGGAAACAGAGTTCAAATTGTCAACACTGGGTGGATCATGAAGAAAGCAAGGGAGTTCCAGAAAAATATCTACTTCTGCTTAATTGTCTATACTAAAGCCTTTGATTTATTGAGGCTCACAAGAAACTGTAGAAAAATTTTAAAGAGCTGGGAATACCAGACTACATAACTTGTCTCCTGAGAAACCTGAATGAAGGTCAAGAAGCACAGTTAGAACCAGACATGGAACAATGGACTGGTTCAAAATTTGGAAAGCAGTATGACAAGGCTGTTTATTGTCAGCCTGTTTATTTAACTTATATGTTGAATATATCACATGAAATGTCGGGCTGGATGAATCACAATCTGGAATCAAGATCAACAAGCTCAGTATGCAGATGATACCACTCAAATGGTGAAGAGTGAAGAGTAACTAAAGAACCTCTCATTGAGGGTGAAAGAGAAGAGTGAAAAACCTGGCTTAAAAATCAACATTCAAAAACTAAGATCACGGCACCCAGTTCTATCACTTCATGGCACATAGAAGGGGGAAAAGTGTCAAATTTCATTTTCTTGGGCTCCACCATCGATGTGGACTGTGACTGCTGCCACAAAATGGAATGACACTTGCTGCTTGGAAGGAAATCTGTGACAAACCTAGACAGTGTATTGGAGAGCAGACACATCACTTTGCTGACAAATATCCATCTAGTCAAAGCTATGACTTTTCCAATAATCATGCAGCGATGTGAGAGTTGGACAATAAAGAAGGCTGAGCCTTGAAAAACTGATGCTTTTGAATTGTGGTGCTGGACTGCAAGAATATCAAACTAGTCAATCCTAAAGGAAATCAACCTTGAATACTCATTGGAAGGACTGATCCTGAAGCTGAAGTTCCAATACTTTGGCCACCTAATGCAAAGAGCTGACTCAGAAAATACCCTGATGCTGGAAAGATTGAAGGCCAAAGGGGAAAATTGTGACAGAGGATGAGATGCTTAGATAACATCACCATCTCAATGGACATGAATTTGAGCAAACTCTGGGAGATAGTGAAGGATAGGGAAGGGTGTCATGCTGCAATTCATGGGGATGAAAAGAGCTGGATATGATTAGCAAATGAACAGTAACTTGGTAGCTCTATTTTTAGGTTTTTTTAGGAACTGCCATACTGTTCTCCATAGTGATTGCATCAGTTGATCTTTCCATCAATAGTTAGGAGAGTTGCCTTCTCTCCACTCCCTTTCCAGCATTTATTGTTTGTGGATTTGTTGGTAATAGGCATTCTGCCTGATATGAGGTGGTATCTCATTGTTTTAATTTGCATTTCTCTAACAATTAGCAATGTGGCACATCTTTTGATATGCCTCTTTTCCATCTGTATGTTTTCTTTGGAGGAATGTCTATTTAGATCTTCTGCCCATTTGTGGATTGAGTTGTTTGTTTTTATGCTGGTAAGCATTATGAACTGTTTGTAAAATTTTAGAGATTAATTCCTTGTTGGTCACATCATTTGCAAATATTTCTCCCAATATGTGGGTTGTCTTCTCATTTTGTTTACAATTTCCTTTGTTGTACAAAACCTTTTAAGTGGGCCCCTTTCATTTATTTTGCTTTTATTTCTATTATTCTTGGAGATGGATCAAAAATATGAATAAATATGTTTCAAAAGAAGTCATGCATATGGCCAAAAGGAATCCATCAGCTTTAATAATCAGGGAAATGCTAATTGATAGCAAAGTGACAAATAGCCTGTGAAAATGGCTACTAAAAAGTAGACAAGAAATAACAAGTGCTAGTGAGGGTTTGGAGAAAAGAGAATACTTGTTTACTATTGCTGGGAATGCAATTTAGTGCAGTAACTATGCAAAACAGTATAGAATTTCCACAAAAAAATAAAAATAAAAATAGAACTATCATATGATCCAACAAGTCTACTCCTAGGTATTTATCCAAAGAAAACAAAAACTCTACTGGAAAAGATACATGCATCCCTATGTTAATTTCACCATTATTTAGTATAGTCAAGATATGGAAAAACTTAAGTGTCAATCTCTGGAGGAAGAGATAAAGAAATTGCTATATATATATATATAAATAAATATATATATAAATAAATAAAATGAAATATTACTAGACATAAAAAATAAAATCTTGATATTTGTGACAATGGACCTCAAGGTCATTATGCTAAGATAAACACATCAGACAGAGAATCTTTCTTATAAGTGTAATCTAAAAAAAAATCAAAACAAACAAAAAACAAGAATCAGAAGTTCATAGCTACAGAGAACAGATTGGTGGTCGCCAGAGGTAATAATGAGGAGTAAAATAACTCAATGAAGAGTGTCAAAAAGAAAAATGGTGATACGGTTTACACAACATTCAAAGGATAATATGAGGTCATTTTAGTGATGAAAGTATTCTGTGTATTGACCACATCAATGTGAATATCCGGTTGTGATGCAGCACATTTTGCAATAGTCTGTCACTAGGAGAAACTCAGTAAGGGTTTCAATAGGTTCCCTCTATATTATTTCTTTCAATGTATGTAATTCTATAATTACCTTAGAATAAATTCAAGTAAAAAAGACACTAATAAAAAAACATGAAAGTTGTTCCACAGACTATATACAGTAAATATATATATAAACTCATAAAAACAAAAAAATTAGACATTTAACATCTGGTTCATGCTTTAAGTGGTAAATTCATCTATAACCTTTTTCACCAATCTTACGTTAGTATATGAGTTCACATTGAACATGGAGAGGAAGACTATAAAAACAGGTTGAAACTTTGAATACATTTCACAGGTAATTTTTTGAAAAATATATTCCTTAATATTATTTTCAAACTAAGAATTAACCAGTCTTTACCATTTCATCAGTCTATTTTCATCAGTCTAACTTGATGAGTTTTCATCACGTGTTCCCATGAGTTAAACTGATCATATTTTCTGAAGAAGGAAGTTGTTAAGAGGTAGCAGGTTAACAGTTAACCTTATTGAAAAGGATATTAGGAGGATGAACTGTTATTTTATTAAGTGACTGTAAAATATATACTACTTTGGGAGCCCACTAAATACCATGAATATAAGAAGAAGAAAAGAAAGTGGCAAAATAGAAAACAAAACCTGTTATTAAAATATAAATTATGAATGGACAAAATATATTCCTCCTTTGTGAAATCAATCAACAGTGACAAAATAACCTACTAATTCCTTTAAGATAGTAACTACTATTTAATTATTTAAATTCTTTCATTCTAAACTTGCTTTCATCCTTAGCAAAATAATGCTATGATTTTCAAAGCACTTGATAAAAATGAATATTATTAAAATGATTAATGTCTCATGAACATTTCAGAATATAAAGACAATTGAACATTATAGATTATTTTGTGTGCATAAGCCAATCATTTTTGTATCTATTCTTGTTTACCGTTTTTATTACCATCATGTAAAGGCCCTATATTAAAATAATTTTTCTTATAATATTCTAAAATACAAGTTCTGTAAAGATCTTTCATCCAGCCCTTACCTATGAGGGGGTGAGTATAGATACCATAGAGTGAACAGGACTACAGCCAGGATGCTCCTTGGTTGGATTTTACCCATTAACAGGAAGTTATATGTCCCTTCCTTTTCTTACTGTCATGGTCGAAAGCTTTGAAGATTTTGTTAGGGGTCAGGGATTGCACTGAAAAGACCCAGAATTTCTGTTTTCTAATAAGACTCTTGAGAGTCCCTTGGAGTGCAAGGAGATCCGACCAGTCCATTCTGAAGGAGATCAGCCCTGGGATTTCTTTGGAAGGGATGATGCTAAAGCTGAAACTCCAGTACTTTGGCCACCTCATGTGAAGAGTTGACTCACTGGAAAAGACTCTGATGCTGGGAGGGATTGAGGGCAGGAGGAGAAGGGGACGACAGAGGATGAGATGGCTGGATGGCATCACTGACTCGATGGGCGTGGGTCTGGGTGAACTCCGGGAGTTGGTGATGGACAGGGAGGCCTGGCGTGCTGAGATTCATGGGGTCGCAAAGAGTCAGACATGACTGAGCAACTGAACTGAACTGAACTGAACATGCTAAACCATTACTTGGTCTCCTAAAGCTGCAAAATAAACAATGAAGATGTAGATGGTTCACCTTCCTCTTACTAGTTTTTTGATACCTTCAGGGATCCTGGAAATTTGGAGACTTGACCCAAGAGACAAAAGGGAAAAAGGAGGTAAAAAGGGGCGCCCCTCTTGCATACACATGGTTCCCCTATGTTGGTAAACAAACCCAGATTTTCTTTGCATCAATTTTCCAATTTTCCTGTACCTCTATTCAGGTTGATTTGGATATTTGTTCTTCCCAGCAGAGTCATAATATAGTGATGCGGAGGAGGCAATGCCAGCAGCAGCCCTTCTATGAGTTGTTCATAGTTCTATTATCAGATCTATCATCCTGATTTCAATGTGTGTGTGTGTGTGTGTGTGTGTGTGTGTGTGTTTGTTTTTAAATCTCAGTATGGCTTTCAAGGTAAGGACAACATCTCACTTGAGGCCCCAGGACAAGAACTGGATAAAAATTTCTGTAAGAACCAATAAGTTAAATCAATGAATAAATGAGTTCTTCTTGATGTTCAAGAATAAAGTAGTTCTACTGATCAGGGAGCTCTATAGAGAAGATCATTGCTCCAAAGGAAAACATAGAGTATAAAAATCTAATTTAATTAAGCATTTCGTGGAGACTAGATCTATTAAAAAGCTTTAAACACTGTTCTAAATTGTTTCTTAGTGTAGTAAGGTGTCTAAAAGCTACACTACTATGTTGTAGTTCTTAACATGATCTCAAGCAGGTTAGTTTAATTAAATCATAAAAGGTTTCAACATTTCAAATTTGATTACAACAAAAACATACTCACAGTAAGAACTTTCAGATTAGCTGACCAGAATTCTCTGGTTCCTCACTCCAGAGAGAAAACATACACAGCTTGTAGAAAGCTACTCTGATTTTTTAAAGGGTACTTTTCCAAAATTAAAAAGAATCAAACAATATGAGATATAATTTTCAGTGAGGTTGATTTAGCTTGCATAAATTTTATTTGTATGGTTCCCCAAACTGTGAATTTAACTTACTGAAAATAACAGTAAAAATTTAATATGAGTTTACAGGTGGGTGAGCTTGCTGGTGGGGAGGGTGTCTCATCCATACTTTATAAGGACTTTATATACTTTATAAGGACACAGGAAAACTCAGCAGTGAAATGGATTTGTCTTTTGGCTCAGCATTTAGTTACAGAAAGGAAAAGAGAGAGAGGAAAGAAAGAGTCTTATTTGGGTAATAAGAAAAAATAAAGATTTATCATTCATCAGAAAAATGAGTGCTATAGGAAGAGGACATTGACCCACATTCCATTAGACTAAAACAAGACTACAATGCAACATATTGAACAGAGGTAAAAGATGATGCTTTAAAAATCAAACTAACATTATTATATAAACAATTTTACTGAACTCATATTTTTTTCTTAGAAGGGCAAACAGTTTTAAATATGATTTTCTTTTTTTAATATAAATTTATTTATTTTAATTGGAGGTTAATTACTTTGCAATATTGTATTGTTTTGCCATACATCAACATGAATCTGCCACAGGTATACACATGTTCCCCATCCTGAACCCCCCTCTCTCCTCCCTCCCCAATTAGGGGGAGGGAGGAGGGAGGCTGGGGGGAGAGGGGATGTATATACAATTATGGCTGATTTGCATTATTGTATGGCTGATTTGCAGAAACCAACATAGCATTGTAATTTTTTAAATTGAACTAAAAATAATTGCCAATAAAAATATAGTTAAAAATGAAATTATATACTGAAGCCAATTTTGTATACTTGTTAGACATTTGAACTTTACTTAAAAATGTACACATGCTCATATAGTTTGTCCATGCTCTGAATTCTCTGTAACATATACCTTGAAACTGCTTTTTGGTATATTTTTATCTGACTATATTTTTCTCAGAGAAGACATATATTTAGTTCAGTTCAGCCACTCAGTCGTGTCCGACTCTTTGCCACCTCATGAATCGCAGCACGTCAGGCCTCCCTGTCCATCACCAACTCCCGGAGTTCACTCAGACTCACGTCCATTGAGTCCGTGATGCCATTCAGCCATCTCATCCTCAGTCGTCCCCTTCTCCTCCTGCCCCCAATCCCTCCCAGCATCAGAGCCTTTTCCAATGAGTCAACTCTTCCATGAGGTGGCCAAAGTACTGGAGCTTCAGCTTCAGCATCATTCCTTCCAAAGAAATCCCAGGGCTGATCTCCTTCAGAATGGACTGGTTGGATCTCCTGGCAGTCCAAGGGACTCTCAAGAGTCTTCTCCAACACCACAGTTCAAAAGCATCAATTCTTTGGCACTCAGCCTTCTTTACAGTCCAACTCTCACATCCATACATAACTACTGGAAAAACCATAGCCTTGACTAGACAGAACTTAGTCGGCAAAGTAATATCTCTGCTTTTGAATGTGCTATCTAGGTTGGTCATAACTTTTCTTCCAAGGAGTAAGCGTCTTTTAGTTTCATGGCTGCAGTCACCATCTGCAGTGATTTTAGAGCCCAGCAAAATAAAGTCTGACACTGTTTCCCCATCTATTTCCCATGAAGTGATGGGACCGGATGCCATGATCTTTGTTTTCTGAATGTTGAGCTTTAAGCCAACTTTTTCACTCTCCTCTTTCACTTTCATCAAGAGGCTCTTTAGTTCCCCTTTGCTTTCTGGCAAAAGGGTGGTGTCATCTGCATATCTNCTGACACTGTTTCCCCATCTATTTCCCATGAAGTGATGGGACCGGATGCCATGATCTTTGTTTTCTGAATGTTGAGCTTTAAGCCAACTTTTTCACTCTCCTCTTTCACTTTCATCAAGAGGCTCTTTAGTTCCCCTTTGCTTTCTGGCAAAAGGGTGGTGTCATCTGCATATCTGAGGTTATTGATATTTCTCTCAGTAATCTTGATTCCAGCTTGTGCTTCTTCCAGTCCAGCGTTTCTCATGATGTATTCTGCATATAAGTTAAATAAGCAGGGTGACAATATACAGCCTTGACGTACTCCTTTTCCTATTTTGAACCAGTTTGTTGTTCTATGTCCAGTTCTAACTGTTGCTTCCTGACGTGCATACAGACTTCTCAAGAGGCAGGTCAGGTGGTCTGGTATTCCCATCTCTCTCAGAATTTTCCACAGGTTATTGTGATCCACACTGTCAAAGGCTTTGGCATAGTCAATAAAGCAGAAATAGATGTTTTTCTGGAACTCTCTTGCTTTTTCGATGATCCAACGAATGTTGGCAATTTGATCTCTGGTTCTTCTGCCTTTTCTAAAACCAGCTTGAACATCTGGAAGTTCATGGTTCACGTATTGCTGAAGCCTGGCTTGGAGAATTTTGAGCATTACTTTACAAACATGTGAGATGAGTGCAATTGTGCGGTAGTTTGAGCGTTCTTTGGCATTGCTTTCTTTGGAATTGAAATAAAAATTGACTTTTTCCAGTCCTGTGGCCACTGCTGAGTTTTCCAAATTTGCTGGCATATTGAGTGGAGCACTTTCACAGAATCATCCAGATGCCATGATCTTCGTTTTCTGAATGTTGAGCTTTAAGCCAACTGTTTCACTTTCCTCTTTCACTTTCATCAAGAGTCTTTTTAGTTCCTCTTCACTTTCTGCCATAAGGGTGGTGTCATCTGTATATTTGAGGTTATTGATTTTCTCCTGTCAATCTTGATTCCAGCTTCTTCTTCCAGCCCAACGTTTCTCATGATGTACTCTGCATATAAGTTAAATAAGCAGGGTGACAGTATACAGCCTTGATGTACTCCTTTTCCTATTTGGAACCAGTCTGTTGTTCCATGTCCAGTTCTAACTATTGTTTCCTGACCTGCATAGGTTTCTCAAGAGACATACATTAGGTAACCATTATCATATGTCTGGCTTCCCTGGTGGCTCAGTGGTAAAGAATCTGCCTGCCAATGCAGGAGACATTGGGCAGGGAAGATCCCTTGGAGAAGGAAATGGCAACCCACTCCAGTATTCTTGCCTGAGAAATCCCATGGACAGAGGAGTCTGACAGGTTACAGTCTACGGGGTTGCAAAAGTCAGACAAGATTTAGCGACTAAACAACAGTCCTATATTTAGAAATGAAGCCAAGGGGAACCTTGTGGGGCCTTCCCCAGGAACAGACCCCACCCCTACCCAAGAAAAGCACCAGAACAGTCATGGGCCTCTGCAGGTCCTTCATCTTATTCAGTCTTTGTGAAAAAACACAAACTCCTGGACAAGAGAGGAAAAAGGAAAGAACCATTAACTGCTTACATTAAACAAAAACTCCCTAGTGATGATTTGTATTGCACATTAACTTTCAGAAGCCTGGACAAGACTGCCAATGATAAAACCCAGTATAGCATTTTATAACCTCTTATAAGTTCGTTAAGTTCAGTCACTCAGTCGTGTCCAACTCTTTGCGACCCTATGAATCGCAGCACGCCAGGCCTCCCTGTCCATCACCAACTCCCGGAGTTCACTCAAACTCACATCCATCGAGTCAGTGATGCCATAGAGCCATCTCATCCTCTATCATCCCCTCCTCCTGCCCCCATTCCCTCCCAGCTAACTCCAATTTGGTATAGCATTCTTTGTCTTTTGTGAAAGTGACAAAGTGATGAACCCTTTAAATTTCACTGAATTGCAAATGAACACAACTGCCAACTTGCTACTTGTGGAATATTAATAAATACCACCAGTGCTTCTTTAACTTAACTGTTCACTGGAATCACAACAAAGATAAAAAAAAAATGCAGATTCTCAAGCACCCTTATAGGGCTAGCAGATCAGAATCTTGAGTTCTATCTGCCCCTGTCTCTCAAGTGTAGCCAGAATTGATACTGAATGTCTTAAACAGCTAAGAAGGTCAGCATGTACTGAAAAATAATCTTAGGACAAAGATGATAGTTAGTAAATGTGTTTTCTTGTTACGAAGAGAAGTAACAGATTATATAAAAGCAAAATAAGATGCGTAATCCATGTGCCAGAAAATAGTTTTAATTAATTAAATATTAGAAGATTTCGATCTTGTATACAAAATGAGCCTGGTTAAACTCAAAGCAGTTTAAGAACTAGGAATGAGAGAATTTGACATATATTGTCAACATACAGAGAGATTAGAAACCCAACTGCAGCTTTGATCAAGTCAGACTTGAAAGTGTGGAAGTGTAAACTCAACAGGCTGTTGTGTAATACATGTTATTTTGATATCAACAGTTGGATCCAAAATATGGAGGACAAGCATATATATTCCTCAATCTGCTTTTAGTTTAGGCAGGCTTATCTTCAACAACACACTGCACTGAAAAGTCAGTTCCTACCTTCCTATCACACACCCTGAAATATCCAACATTTCACTACCATTATGACGATTTTCAATTTTCAGTGTTTAGTTTTGTTTTCTGAATAAGAAAATAGGAAGGTAAGTCTCTGGAGAATACAAAAAATGCAGTAAATGAAAGCTTTTAAAGTTGCTATAATTATTATTGTCATTATTATGGTGAATCTCCAATATTAGTTTTTGTATTTAAAATATGTAAGGAAATTAACTTTTTGCTGGCATTAACACAAATGCTATGCCTTCTCACATGTAATTAAATAAAACTGGTTTCTGATATATAGATTGCACATCTTATTTCTATTTTAATTTCTTCTTGTTCTCCTCCTAAAGTCCCTTAACAGCTACTATGGCGCCTCTCAACTTTCAACAGATTATTATAGCAGTTTCCTTCTCAAATATAAAGTAAAAATGATGTTCAGTTCAGTTCAGTCGCTCAGTTGTGTCTGACTCTTTGTGACCCCATGAATCACAGCACACCAGGCCTCCCTGTCCATCACCATCTCCCAGAGTTCACCCAGACTCAGGTCCATCGAGTCCTTGATGCCATCCAGCCATTTCATCCTCAGTCGTCCCCTTCTCCTCCTGCCCCCAATCCCTCCCAGCATCAGAGTCTTTCCCAAGGAGTCAACTCTTCCCATGAGGTGGCCAAAGTACTGGAGTTTCAGCTTTAGCATCATTCCTTCCAAAAAAATCCCAGGAGAAATGTCTATTTAGTTCTTTGGCCCATTTTTTGATTGGGTCATTTATTTTTCTGGAGTTGAGCTGCATAAGCTGCTTGTATATTTTTGAGATTAGTTGTTTGTCAGTTGCTTCATTTGCTATTATTTTCTCCCATTCAGAAGGCTGTCTTTTCACCTTGCTTATAGTTTCCTTTGTTGTTCAGAAGCTTTCTCCAAAGAAGATATACGAATGGCTAACAAACACATGAAAAGATGCTCAACATCACTCATTATCAGAGAAATGCAAATCAAAACCACAATGAGGTACCATTTCACACCAGTCAGAATGGCTGC
>SJXQ01012415.1:0-25234 GCA_006408695.1 Aepyceros melampus | reverse complement strand
ACATTGTTGTTTTAATTTTCATTTCCCTGAAAACTATGATGTGGAACATCTTTTTGTATGCTTATATACTATTTGTATGTCTTCCTTGGTAATGTGTCTGTTGAGGTCTTTGGTCCGTTTTTTGATTGAGTTGTTTTATTATTGTTAAGCTTTAAGAATTTTTTGTATATTTAGATATTATCAGTTCTATGCCTTTTGCAAATATTTTCTTCCATATGGGACTTACCTCTTCATTCTCTTGTCAATGTCTTTTAGATAGCCTTCAGAATGGGAGAAAATAATTGCAAATGAAGCAACTGACAAAGAATTAATCTCAAAAATATACAAGGAACTCATGCAGCTCAATATCAGAAAAATAAATGACCCAATCAAAAAATGGGCTGAAGAACTAAACAGACCTTTGTCCAAAGACTCAGATGGCTAACAAACACATGAAAAGATGCTCTATATGGGGGTCGGGATTGGGAGTTCATGTACACTCGTGGCTGATCCATGTGGATGTGTAGCAAAATGAATACAGTTTTGTAAAGCAAAACAAACTAAAAAAATAAAAATTAATTAAATTAAAAAAAAAAAAAGAAATCCCAGGGTTCATCTCCTTCAGAATGGACTGGTTGGATCTCCTTGCAGTCCAAGGGACTCTCAAGAGTCTTCTCCAGCACCACAGTTCAAAAGCATCAATTCTTCAGCGCTCAGCTTTCTTCACAGTCCAACTCTCACATCCACACATGACCACAGGAAAAACCATAGCCATGACTAGACGGACCTTAGTCGGCAAAATAATGTCTCTGCTTTTGAATATACTATCTAGGTTGGTCATCACTTTTCTTCCAAGCAGTAAGTGTCTTTTAATTTCATGGCTGCAGTCACCATCTGCAGTGATTTTGTCTTGTCTTTTATCTATAATATTTTCCTTTAATATTCTGAGCTTTTATTTATTTAATTTAAATTTTCGGTTTCTCAACCTCTTAGATCAAACTTCCCTCATTCATTAAAAACGCCTTTCCCAATATTATCTTCCTTTGCTCTATATTCCTTTAAAAACCTTTTTTCTAAATGACAATGAAGTTTTGATGCTAAGTACTAAGTTCTTCTGCCTAGCCGCAATACTTTTTATTTATTCATATTACTTCCTTTGAGTTGAAACTAGTGTTCTTCTAATCCTTATTACCACCTTTATATGATTGCATCAGTTAGTGATGAACTTACGACATGTTTTTGTTAATAAATATGTTTTCTACTTTAAGGAGAGCATACTTACTTATAATTACAAATCTAGCTGAAATGTAATGGAATACAAAGTTCAATTATGAAAGTATATACAGTGAGAATAAGATAATGAATTATTCATCTTTGTGCCTATAAAGCTTAGCTTAGATCATATAAAAGTATTCAGTGTATATTGTGTAGAAATATAATAGTACATAAGAGATGCAAGACACAAATATCATTATTAAAAATAATTAAAAATAAACCATATGCACAAAAAAGAAAAAAAATCTCCCTTATTCTTTCATCCAGTACAAAGGATCAGTGAGGTTATGTCACTTTTTCACACCATAAAATCAGAGAAGTGTGGAGGATAACTGTATCATTTCACATCACCAAGTATCAGTGTATTTAACTGTAAACAGATGAGTGGAAGATATATCCTCTCTTTATCAAATATTAATTTTTTATTGAATAAGATAAAATATATAATACATAGCTTTTTTATTTCAAAATTGCTCTGTACACATATATCAGTAATTAATATTACTCCAAAAAATTAGATACACGCCACATTAATTGATCTGGAAAAAATCAGAATAAGTCTGACCCTAGTCCTCCACACAATTTTTCTAACAACAAATTAATCTGCTATTTGTGGGGTTCCTTGAATATTCTCATCCTCTGGTTAGTATAAACGTCTTCACAGTAGAGTTAGAGAAAGCTCCTTTGATATTTCATCCAAAGTAGATACTAAAGTTCTGGTACTTTTATGTTAAGAATTATCGTAGAGGAGCCAAGCATCCTTTTGAAAAGAATAGCATTAATATATGGAGTCCAAACTTCCAGAGGATACTGCAAAGTCATTTCTTACCTCTCCTGAATAATTAAAGGAAGGTAAGAACACAGATAGCTCAGATGGTAAAGAATCTGCCTCCAATGCAGGAGACCCTGGTTCAATCCATGGGTCAGGAAGATCCTCTGGAGAAGGAAAGGACATTCCACTTCAGTATTCTTGCCTGGAAAGTCCCATGGACAGAGGAGCCTGGCGATGGACAGTCCATGTGGTCGCAAAGAGTCAGACACGACTAAGTGACTAACACACTAAGCACACAGAGCAGAACCAACTGTCTCCTTCCTCATTTAAGGGAAATTCTCTCTTCTTTCTAACGTATCTGTATTGAAAATTCAGCCCCCATCTTCCTATTCCACATCCACAAATATCCGACTTTTCCCTACCCTTAGGACTATCTTCTAAGATGCTTAAGTTTTCTGAAACAAAAGACAGGAAGGTAAATGTTTGGACTATAAAAAAAGACTCAATAAATAAAACATTTAAGAAGCTGTTATTGTTATAATTATTGTTGTTACTATTGCTACAGCAAACCTCCAATATTAGTTCCAGCTTTTAAATTATGTAGAGACTAATTCTTGCCAGCATTAAAGTGGCGTTGGGTTTGGCTTTCACGTAACTTTATCTTTTTAGTGGAAATAGTATGTTTCTGTTTATGAAATTTTTTTAACTCTAAGACTATGAACGAATCACTTCACCAATTCTAAAAAGGTGGGGGGGGTGGAAATGTATAAGCAAGTTAGTTTTGAAAAGTGTAAATAAAGCGACTTAGAAGGAAGTCAGTAAATTTTAGCTCCCTTCTGCCTAGTCTCAATTTCAAATGCTTAAATTCTTGCTTACTTAGTATAATTATTGTAAAAAATCGGTGAAAGAAAATGCTTGCGTGCTGTTTGTAAAATGTAAAATATGATTTCATATATATTCATAGTTTTTGACTGCTTAGAAAGTTGTTCAAGTTTATGTTCACCATACCATATGACTGAACATCTAAAACGATCATATTTGTGTGATGAACCAAGTGAATGCTTGTGGGCCTATGAAGAGAAGATGATTGTACTGGAATGCTGTAATTCCAATCTGATAGCTCTGTTGATCTTGTTTTTGAAAAGTTTTAAAACTATGCTACTGTGAAAGCAAAACTAGAAGCTGCCAAGTCTGTAGTCCTAAAAGGAACAACACTTATATTCTATTCAGCTGCTCGTTAGGGGGAATTGATGCTTATGACATGACTTTTTAGAGCTTATAACCTTTGAGTCTTTATGGGCAACAACAGAAAACTAATGATGACTAAGACAAGGTTAGCTAAAGATAAGGATTAAAAATTTACAGATTAACTAATTTTATAAAACAGCTTGTAAATGCCTAGGGATAAGCCTCTGTGCACATGTATACACACACATGTATATTTCCAAACAAAATGGTCTGTATATTTAATTACATAGTAATTGACAAGCATGTTCTAAAGGTATATATTTCTGTCTCATAATTTTAGCAACCTATATCATACAATCGTGTTATCAATCTTATTTTTTAAAAATAATTTTTACTTGCCTATCACTTGAGAATTTTAAAGCAGATTCAAACATTTGATTATATATGCATATGAAGTAAGTGCAGCCTGTTTCAAACACTTATTTAATATTTCATGGGTTAGCACGTTAATAAAAATATCCACTTAAAATTACTTCTTCAAGTGCAGAGTAACAGTGCTCAGATGTGGACAGCATCCTCAGAGCTTGCCACGTGCACGGTGACGTGATATTACAAGCTCGGCTGTGCAGTGTGTGAAGCAGATGAGCTGCTCAATGGGCCTAGTCTTAACACACAAACAACACAATCTGAGACTCATCAGTAAGTTCTAGGCGTAACTCTCTGTTACAGCAGCCCTCTGTTACTCTACATTTAAAAAGAATATCAAATAAAGGCCACATGCATATTTAAATTGGAGAAGGAAATGGGAACCCACTCCACTGTTCTTGCTTGGAGAATCCCATGGACAGGTGAGCCCTGGCAAGCTACAGTCCATAGGGTCGCAAATAGTCGGACATGACTGAGGTGACTTAGCACCCATGCACGCATATTTAAATATTTAGGATGCTAGTTTATCTTCAAAATTCCTGTGATAATAGTACAAGTACTTAGATTTTATAAAAAATCAGAATGATATTCTAAAAGAAAAGTACCGTTTTATCTTTTGAAGCAATAGAATTGTGAAACTTCTGATGTTATATGACTGGGGTAACACGTTAGGTAGTACTTAAGGCCAGAGTGGTTGTTTTTAAGATGCCATCAGGTTGGTGTATTTATACAGACTTAAAAAGAAGGTTGCTTCAATTCAAAGCAGTATGCACATAATAATGGCAATGTAATACATCAAAAAGAACAGACAGATATAAGGCAAATAAAGCTTTTCAACAGTAGTATGTATGCATTTAAATTTTATTCTTAGTGTAATAAAATATATTTTTATGAAAGTCTACATTTCAGGGATATAACATGTTGACTCTAACCATTTATTTGGGTCTAAATATGTGGATATTTATTTTACTATCAGTGAAAATCAAAGGAAGATGTGAGCTAGCAAACTCAGAAATCAATATTGCAAAATAACTATATATTGGATTGGTCAAAAAGCTTGTTTAGGTTTTTGCGTACCATCTTATGGAAAAATCTGACCAAACTTTCTGGCCAACCCAACACATACAATGCTGTTGATGTATTTTCCATACTTTGGATTGAATGTCCATATATTCTATTGTAGGGTTTCAACAGCAATGGCATCTTTACAGACTCTAGAACACATCGAACAGTGTGTGTATATATATATATATATATATATATGTATGTATATGTATACATATATACACATATATGTATTTTTTTCCTGTGAAATACTCTAGCTACCAAGAATTTGATCACATAGATTCCACAAAATATTCAAGTTGCTTTAATTTTCCAACATCAGTTAGTTAATAAATATTTTAAATAATATTTTACATTTGTTAGTCTTCTCAGTGTATTAATAGACTGATCAATAGACTAAATATATTCTAATAATATAAGAAGCAGATGTATAGACATTTGTTACAACACAAATTTTCCATTGCATTTTGCTAAAATAGGAACTCCTACTAGTAATACAAATTGTTTACATTTTTAGAAAAAATACAGGTAACCTCTACCCAACAATTTCACTGCTAAAAATTAAGCCCCCAGTATTTAGCAAAACTACATCAACATACAGGTAAGAGAATGTATGTATATACATTGTTTATACTGCGTGTTTTGGGATGAGGGTTAAAACCAACAAATGTTAATTAAAAGAAGATTGGTTATTAAAATGTGTTACATTCATACAACAAATTACTCTGGAAGTATTAAAAATAATGAAGCAATACAAATTTAATGCAGGCTTGGGAACAATATTATAAAAATAATCAGTGGCTAAAACTATTTTTCTGGATGGACAAGCAAGAAAATACTTTCCATAATATATTTGGGGAGAAGTGTTAGTGAGGTTAAAAAGTTGTGGGTGACATTCATTTTTATTTCATACCTTAAATGACGCTTACTCCTTGGAAGAAAAGTTATGACCAACCTAGATAGTATATTCAAAAGCAGAGACATTACTTTGCTGACTAAGGTCCGTCTAGTCAAGGCTATGGTTTTTCCTGTGGTCATACGTGGCTGTGAGAGTTGGACTGTGAAGAAGGCTGAGCACCGAAGAATTGATGCTTTTGAACTGTGGTATTGGAGAAGACTCTTGAGAGTCCCTTGGACTGCAAGGAGATCCAACCAGTCCATCTGAAGGAGATAAGCCCTGGGATTTCTTTGGAGGGAATGATGCTAAAGCTGAAACTCCAGTACTTTGGCCACCTCATGCGAAGAGTTGACTCATTGGAAAAGACTGTGATGCTGGGAGGGATTGGGGGCAGGAGGAGAAGGGGACGACCGAGGATGAGATGGCTGGATGGCATCACAGACTCGATGGACATGAGTCTGAGTGAGCTCCAGGAGTTGGTGATGGACAGGGAGGCCTGGCGTGCTGCGATTCATGGGGTCACAAAGAGTCGGACACGACTGAGTGACTGAAACTGAACTGAACTGAAAGGTTTGGTTGATACTCTTACCTTTTGCATGCATCAAATCTATGCCAGTTTTTATTATTCAGAGTAATTATCAAGAACAATAGGTCATTTTAATATTTTTGTATTATTATTTATTTTTTCGATGAATAGAATTATTGGCAATTTAAATATAAGATACCAATCCAGAGCACAATTTTATTAAAAAAAAAATCACTAAAAATGAGTTTGCCTCTTATGGAATCTGATTCAGCTCTAGAAGTTTAAAAATGTGAATCTACTTCTTCATCTATTGATATTCAAAAAATTTACAGAAAAAATTCACTTGTTTAATATTTTAGCACTATTGTCTAGGGAAAAATGATATGAAAATTGAAAAAGTCACTTATATGTAGAATTATAATAACTTTACAGATTATAACAATAAAAATAACCATTTTTGCCCAAAGTGTTGATTATCATTTCATGAATTGCACCATCTGCACAAACATTATGTAATTCTGAATTCAGACATTTGCTTTACTAGTTAACTACATTTTACCATTTAAAAAAGAAATTGAGGCCACTTTTGCAACTGGTTATATATATTAACATAATTTTGCAAAATTCAACTTTTTGTATAATTGGATTTTTACCTCTTTCAATATTTCTAAAGGTCACGCCCTGTTACAGTTTTCCTGTTCCAGTTTTGGAATGTTGTTGTTCAGTTACTTAGTTGAGTCTGACTCTTTGCAGCCCCGTGACTGCAGCATGCTTGGTTTCCCTCTCCTTCACCATCTCCCAGAGTTTGCTTAAATTTATATCCATTGAGCCAGTGATGCCATCCAACAATTTCACTCTCAGTTGTCCCCTTCTCCTACTTTCAATCTTTACCAGTATCAGGGTCTATTCTGATGAGTTAGCAATTTGCATCAGGGGCCAAACTATTGGAGCTTCAGCTTCAGCATCAGTCCTTCTGCATGAATATTCATGATTGATTTCCTTTAGGACTGGATGGTTTGATCTCCTTGTAGTCCAAGGACTCTCAAGTGTCTTCTCCAGCACCACAGTTCAAAAGCATCAGTTCTTCAATGCTCAGCCTTCTTTGGGCTTCACTGATAGCTCAGTTAGTAAGAATCTGTCTGCAATGCAGGAAACCCCAATTCGATTTCTGAGTAAAGGAAGATCCCTTGGAGAAGGGAAAGGCTACCTACTCTAGTATTCTGGCCTGGAGAATTCCATGGACTGTAAAGTTCATGGGATCGCAAAGAGTCAGACATGATTAAGCAACTTTCACTTTCACTCCTTTAGCCGTCTTTATAGTCCAACTCTCACATCCATACATGATTATTGAAAAAACCATAGCTTTGACTAGATGGACCTTGGTTGGCAAAGAAATGCCTCTGCTTTTTAATATGCTGTCTAGATCTGCCATAGAGTTTCTTCTAAGAAGCAAGCGTCTTTTAATTTCGTGGCTGCAGTCACCATCTGCAGTGATTTTGGAGCCCAAGAAAATAAAGTCTCTCATTCTTTCCAATGTTCCCCCATCTGTTTGCCGTGAAGTGATGGGACCAGATGCCATGATCTTCGTTTTTTAAATGTTGTTTTAAGCCAGCTTTTTCACTCTCCTCTTTCAGCTTCGTCAAGAGGCTCTTTAGTTCCTCTTCACTTTCTGCCACAAGGATGGTGTCATCTGCATATGTCAGGTTATTGATATTTCTCTCCACAATCTTGATTCCAGCTTGTGCTGGAATCCAGCCTGGCATTTCACATGATGTCCTCTGATATAAGTTAAATAAGCAAGGTGACAATATACAGACTTGACATACTCCTTTCCCAATTTGGAACCAGCTGTTGGTTTATATCTGGTTCTAACTGCTGCTTCTTGACCTGTATACAGATTTCTCAGGAGGCAGGTAAGGTGGGTTGGTAATTCCATCTCTTTGAGAATTTTCCAGTTTGTTCTGATCCACACAGTCAAAGGCTTTAGCATGGTCAATAAAACAGAAGTAGATGTGTTTCTGGAACTCTCCCTCTTGCTATGATCCTTTGGATATTGGCAATTTGGTCTCTGGTTCCTCTGCCTTGTCTAAATCGACTTTGAAATTCTGGAGGTCCTCAGTTCACATACTGTTCAATATAACTTGGAGAATTTTGAGCATTACTTTGCTAGCATGTGAAATGAGTGCAATTGTACAGTAGTTTGAACCTTCTTTGGCACTTCCTTTCTTTGGGATTGGAATGAAAACTGATCTTTTCCAGTCCTGTGGCCACTGCTGAGATTCCAAATTCTGTGGCATATTGAGTGCAGCACTTTCACAGCATCATGTTACAGGATTTGAAATAGCTCAACTGGAATTTCATCACCTCCACTAGCTTTGTTTCTTACTAATGCTTCCTAAGGCCAACTTGACTTCCCATTCCAGGTGATTGATCACTCCATCATGGTTATCCGGGTCATTAAGATCTTTTTTGTATAGTTCTTCTATGTATTCTTGCCATTTCTTCTTAGTGTCTTCCACTTCTGTTAGGTCCATACCTTTTCTATTCTTTATTGGGCCCATCTTTGAATGAAATTTCCCTTATATCTCTACTTTTCTTGAGGAGATCTCTAGTTTTTCCCATTCTATTGTTTTCCTCTCTTTCTTTGCATTGTTCACTTAGAAAAGCTTAATTATCTCTCCTTTGTATTCTTTGGAAGTCTACATTCAGATGGGTATATCTTTCCTTTTCTCCTTTGCCTTTCACTTCTCGTCTTTTCTCAGCTATTTGTAAGGCGTCCTCAGACAACCATTTGCCTTTTTGTTTTCTTTTGCTTGGGAATGGTTTTGATCACCTTGTCCTATACAATGTTATGAACCACCATCCTTAGTTCCTCAGGTACTCTATCAGATCTAATCCCTTGAATCTATTTGTCACTTTCAGTGTATAATCATCAGGGGTTTGATTTAGGGAAGAGCCCCTGGAGGAGGGTATGGCAACCCAGTATTTTTGCTTAGAGAATCCCATGGACAGAGGAGTCTGGTGGGCTACAGTCTATGGAGTCTCAAACAGTTGGACATGACTGAAGTGACTTAGCAGGGACACGTATTAATCTTATTAATATGTTACCCATACTACACTTACAATGGCTCTATCAAAAAGTATGATTGATATCTGATGAATTTCAGTTTTTGTGGGGTCTTCTGAAAACTGTATAACTTATAATTATTTTGTATGTAGAAAAGTGCTAGTTATATGGAATTCAAATTTTATAAATTCATTGGAACAGCTTGGGAATACAAATTGTGAACTAAATGTGGAAGTAGTGTGATTAACTTAGCAGAAACCAAGGAACAGAAAGCTATTTAAAATACTAAAGACAACCAAGGCCAAGGGAGGGAAATTTATGCCTAGAGATCTTTGAAGACTCATACGTGTCAGTTAGATCTAGAGTTTGAAGTAAATATATTAATACAATTGTGAAATGAAGATTACAATCTTAAATAAAGTCAGGAAACTTAAGGATCATCAAATCAGCAAAATATTGGATTTTCAATAGTGGACTAATAGGTTGGATGTACACAGATGTGCTGAGGATGGAAAACAAGACTAAATATATAGAGAGAAAACACTGAAGGGATGAAAGGATGTAAGGAGATTATATGAGACACATATTAGTTAAGGAATCAGTTATCTGTTTGCTCTGACCAAGAACACCTGATTTTCATTTCCATACGTTCTGAAGAGAAGGGAAATTTAAAAGAATATATTGTAATTCAAACTGTTACTTGGCAAGCAGGTGTCACTGCATGTTACTGCATGTCTCAACCTCTAATTAAAATGCTTTTAAATGTTAAAAATAATGAACTCT
This sequence comes from Aepyceros melampus, assembly GCA_006408695.1. NCBI lineage: Eukaryota > Metazoa > Chordata > Mammalia > Artiodactyla > Bovidae > Aepyceros > Aepyceros melampus. The sequence continues at coordinate 15,255 of SJXQ01012415.1, read as the reverse complement.
CATAACACTGAAAAAGTGAGATGAATAGGGAATAAATTATCAATGTCAATATGATATTATCCTTAAATGAAAAGCAGAAGTACATGGGACTTCCCTGGACCTGTCAGTGTAGGGGACACAGATTTGATCCCTGGTCTGGGAAGATCCCACATGCCATGGAGCAACTAAGCCTGGGCACCAAAACTAGAGTCCACACATTGCAACAAAAAATTCTGTATAGTGTAACTAAGACTCAAGGGAGCCAAATAAACAAATACTTTTAAAAAAAAAGTAGTTGACTAATAAAATTTTACTGAGAGTTTACTTAATGAACATAAATAGAAAGTAGAAAGATCTTTTAAACTTCTCTTACATATGCTAAATGATACATAAACCGAATGCTTATACCAATGTTGAATTATATATACAATCACCTCTCTATTTTTCAAGTGTGATATTTGTGAAACACTCTCCTGCCATGTAATTTCCATGTTTATATCAGATAAAGATATTGGGTTTCAAATGCAGCTTTGAAAGATGCAAAAATTGTCCCCAGGGTAGGTACAAGATCTGAATAAATTGGTGCCCCAACCAAAACCAAAACAAATAAAAATGTAAGGATAGTTATTTGCAAACAGAACACCCCATATTGTGTGTTGTTCAGGGATGGGTAACAATTTTCTGGTGCTTCCACTCAGCTTGTGATAGTTTTTGTCCTAGACCATCATTTCAAGGATGTTTATATCAGAAAGAATCTTGAAAGATACAGGGTGTCTCCTTTGGGAAAAGAAGACAGATGTGTTTCCTGACTAGGGTAATAATGTCTCCCTCTGAGGCATATTTGCTGCAATACTTCTTATAAGACATGGGGTTTTTCTAAACTTGGCGGTCCTCAGATGTAACGTGAACACATTCCTCCTGGATTTGCCCTGTCGCTGCTCTAGGGAGGAGCAATGGAAACCTACACAAACATCAAGTCAAGGCTGCCTGTAGTGTTGTGAGTAATACATTATTTTGTTCTGACCCAGGGGTTTCCTGTGTTTTGCAAGTATCTATACAAGTTTTGCAAGCTAACTTGTTAACATGAAAGTAGTAAATCGTCAGACCCTTTAAAGTTCTAAACATCCAGAAATGTATGAAGCAAGTCTCCTTATACTCCTGCCCCTTTGTCCATCTTTCCGGGCTCCAAAGGATCTTTAGGAATCTGAAGAAATGTTCCTGAAGCAAACAAGAGGGAGGCATATTTTCACACAAGGATGCTTATTTCCCTACAAATTTAGAAGTGGAAATATCTTGTTTTCTACTCTGAATTGCTTTCACTACAGAAGAGGGGAAAATGCAAGGTCTCTGCAATGCCCACCACATCTCCAATGCTTGGGCCCATGCTTGGGATAGGATCCCAGGTGGTGCAGTGGTAAAGTATCTGCCTGCCAATGCAGGAGATGCGGGTTTGATTCCTGGGTCAGGGAAGATCCTCTGAGTAGGAAACAGCAATCCACTCCAGTATTCTTGCCTGGACAATCCCAGGAGGAAAGGAGCCTGGAGCACTACAGTCTATAGGGTCACAAAGAGTCGGACAAGACCAAGCAAACATGCCGATGTTTGAGAGCCAGAAGAGGGGAACACAAATATTCCTGTTGATGGGAGGGATTTACGTAGGAAGCAATCCTGGCTGAGCTGCCTGTCAGCTTTGCTGTCCTGCTGCATGTTTAGTTTCCCTCTCAGGGATCAGAGGCATCCCTGGGCAAGACTAGCATTTGAGCCTCTTTCTGAGCTTGAACTTATTGTCTTTGGTTCAGGATCATAGTAGAACAATGTATCTAGAGCAAATACAGTCCTTCCTTCAGGGCTCTCTTTTTGGAATCTGAAAAGGAGAGGGACAGTGTAATGGAGTGTGGGGTGTCCTAAAAAGAATAAATTATAAGTTCATGATCCATGCCTTTTTTTATACTTTGCTGTTCAATTTCATGCTACTCTTCTATAGATAAGAAGGTTCTTTTTCTCTAAAACTTTAGTATTTAGAGCAATTTTAGGTTGATGAAAAACTGAGGAAGGCACAGAGATTTCTCATATACTAGTGCAGCCCCTCCAACACAGCCTCTTTGTTATTAATGTCCCCTATCAGAGTGATGTAATTGTCTGTGTGCAAGATTTTGTGTGGAAATGTTTTCAGCTTTTTGGGAAAGTACCAAGAGGTGAAACTGCTGGATTGTAGGTAAGAGTAAGTTCAGCTTTATAACGATTGACTGAACTAAGCAACTACTACTCCATATTGAAAACAAAGTAGAATTTGTTAAAGTTAGTACATTAAAAGCAACAAACACAACATGCTATTTACAATACACTCTAACATAATTAACACACATACACACTTATGTCTCTCATTAAAACCATCTTCTTAGGGCTAAAAAAATTATGTGATTTTATAATATTTTGTTTGTAGTCTAAATACATTTATAAATTAATATGTAAAATGAATTAAATGCTTATAAAAAGATAAAATCTTATGGAAAATGTATTGAATTTAAGAACTCATTTTGTTTCTTCTTTGGAACTTTGGTTAGCATATTTAAGGAAGTATCAGTATTTGTCATCTATCTAATGTCATAGTGGTTAAAACATTTATTTTTTTGAAATGTTATTCTTGTTTAAGATGTTTTCATACTCTCATAAAGAATGTAATGTCATTTCTGTTGTGATATTTTGGTGATAGCAGCATTCTGTAGACAGAAACTAAATTTTTGATTAAAAATGTTCAAGAGTTCCAATTTTTCCATCTCTGGTTTTAATGAGTGGATTTGGATTCACAGCACAAAATTATAGGTAATTCTTATTAGTACCCTTTCTTTGGAAATAATATTACAAATGTAGTCAATGCATAGTTAATTAAAAGGTAAATTTTACTTCTCATATAAAAGGTAACCTTATTCTCCCCCCCTTCCATAGTTTATCCCCTCCTGTATTCCACTGGGAGAAGGGGACGACCGAGGATGAGATGGCTGGATGGCATCACGGACTCAATGGACGTGAGTCTGAGTGAACTCCGGGAGTTGGTGATGGACGGGAGGCCTGGCGTGCTGCGATTCATGGGGTCGCAAAGAGTCGGACACGACTGAGCGACTGAACTGAACTGTATTCCACTGGTTGTTGAATGCTAGCATCATCTCCCAGGTCAATTAAACCTGAAATTCAGTGGTCATCGAACTCATTATTCTTAATCATCCTGAACAACTATTTAATCAAGAGTTCTATTTATTCTACCTTCTCAATATCTCATAAATCTAACTTTTTATTCCTTCCCCCCAGTCCATATCACCATGTTGTTAATGCTTATCTTCCCTCAAAAAAGAGAAGAAATAACCAAATAACCTCCTCTAATCTAATCTCCTTCAGAATCCATATGGTATGACTTTTCTCAGAATAATACAACATAAACTTCCAAATGCAGCAAAAAAAAAAAAAAAGCCTTCTAAAATTACAAGTCATTAGAATTCTATGGCTAATTCATGTCAATGTGTAACAAAACAAATACAGTATTGTAAAGCAAAACAAACTAAAAAATAAAAATTAATTAAAGAAAAAAAAAAGAAAAATAAAGATTTGTGTTTTCCAAAAAAATGCATTGGAAATTTAAATTTAACATGGAAACATCTTGTAGTACTATATTTTGGCAAATCTCCAAGTAAGGCACTTATATTTATATTATAGATGAATATTTGGACAATTATTTCATATTCATTGTAAGAGGTGATTTATTTATTTTACAGGTAGATTACAAGTGGTGCTAGGGGGTATTATCTTCCATAAATATCTATACATGAGCACTTTCTTAAGGTGAACAAAATTTGTTTATACAGGAACACAAAACCAAATCATTTTATGCAATCATTATATACATAAAAAAACCCTAAGCAATTTTCCTATGCATTTTGAATTTGCTAGAATGCAGAAGAATAATTTCAAATCCAATTACTATATATCTAATAAAATTTTGATGGGGGGTGGAGGGGAGTAATTCTTGAAAAGTATTCTTCACAATTTGCTGAAAAATATCATTCAAATGAGAAGATGTTGAGATAATATTGTATCCTAAAAGTAATAAATCCTCCAAAGATCATAAAGCTGGAAGGGAAGAAAATTAATTTGTGCTAGTTTTAAAAATCACTACCAAATTTCAGTAATGTCAAACTTTGTATTCATTAACAAGTCATTATATTTGAAAATGACAGGGAGATTAGATTCTCTTCATGTCACAAATGTTCCCATAATACAAATAACTATTGAAATATTATTGCTATTTGCAAATTAAGTGAATTACTTATAAGCAAATCTTTTCAAAACAAAATTAGAAAAATTTTTGCTGTTTTTTATTCCAGTTTTTTTTTTTTAATTGAGTTACAGTTAATTTACAATGTTGTGTTTCAGGGGCTTCCCTGGTAGCTCAGATGGTAAATAATTTGTCTGCAATGCTGGAGATCCAGGTTTGATCCCTGGGTTGGGGGTAGATCTCTGGGAGAAATGGAGGGTCACCCACTCTAGTATTCTTGCCTGGAGAATTTCAAGGACAGAGGAACCTGGAAAACTACAATCCATGGGGTCTCAAAAAACTGGACACGACTGAGCAACTGACACCATTGTGTTTCAAGTATATACAGCAGAGTGATTCAGCTATACACACACAGACACACACACATAGACACACACACACATACACACATTATTTTTCACATTATTTTCCATTATAGGTTATTACAGGAATCTGAATAGAGTTTTTGTGCTATATAGTAGGTCCTTGTTGCTTGCATGCATGCATGCTAAGTAGCTTTAGTATCTGACTCTTTGCAGCCCTAAGGACTGAAGGCTGCCAGGCTCCTCTGTCCATGCAATTCTCCAGGCATGAATACTGGAGTGGATTGCGCTGCCCTCCTCCAGAGGATCCTCCTGACACAGGGATCAAATCATCCACGTCTCCTGGTCTTCTGCATTGACGGAGGGTTCTTTACCAGTAGCACCAGCTGGGAAGACCCTTTGTTGCTTACATATTTCATATAAAGTACTGTGTATATGCTAATCCTAAACTCCTAATTTAAGTAATCTGGACTTTGGAAATTGTGCCATTTTTAATTAAACAATTTACATTATTAAAAAATTAACATTATTTAAATTCACTTAACTTGAATCTATGAATATAAAAGAAATAACTCTAATTATGCCTTAAGTAGTTTTAATTTAAAGCAGCTTTCTATGAATAATGTAGAATAAACATACTCATTTGAACAAAAATTTGTTCTTTTTACCCATAACAGTTTAAGGCAAGCTGGAAAGATGTATTTAAAATATACTGTTGTTTTTCCTTTTATTTGTAAATCAAGAGTTGCTGTGTTGCAATTTTCCCCCACATAATGCTCTAAATCTCAGGTTGTGGAGTTCACTTTTCTCATTTAAAGGTGTGAATATAACTGCTATAAATGATTCAGCCATCTCTAGAATCACAACACAGCTGTCTGAATTCCACCTATCGTGGTAAGTACCTGTCTTTTTTTTTTTTTTTTTTTTTTTAGTACCTGTCTTTTTGAATCAGCTTTTATTACTGACTGTGGTGACCCTAACTTGGTATTGATTTGGCCACCATTAGATGAAGAAGACTTCTATTATCTGCTGTCTCACCCACTACTATCAGTTTTCAGTATATTTTCTACAGTATCAGAGGCAAATAATTTTATTCTCTAAAGAATCATAAAACTTGACAGAAAGAATTTCAGAACACAATAGGGTGAAAAATTTATTCTTCATTTGTAGGTACATTTAAAAAATATTGAGTATTTATTTAGATTGACATGCTGTTATGGCAGAATAATTACTGTATTAACTATATTGAAATATTTGTTTTATAAAAGATATATAACAAAGAAGAGAGGTACATGCAATTATTAAAAATAATCTTCACTCATATTTTAGCCTCATCTAAGTGTATTATAAAATATCACTGGTTACTGTTATTATTAATTTATATACTATGAAAATCACTTTATTATTTTTTGGAGGGTATACCATGTGGCTAAGGGATCTTACTTCCCCTACCAGGGATTGAACCCAGGTGACACAGTGGAAGTGCTGAGTCCTAATCATCTCTGCCAGAGGATTACTGAAAATTGCTTTTGTGATGTACACTTAGTTATATTTTGATGCATGCATGGTTTCTAATAACCACAACCACAGTCAATTGACAGACAATTCAAACAACCAAAAGAGTTCTGTATGCTGTTCCTGAATTTTTGCCTTTTCTAGAATGTCAAATAAATAGAATCTTAGGGGATGTCACCTTTTGAGTCTGAATTCTTTCATTTAGCTTATTGCCTTTGAGAATTTTTCATGTTGTGCTTACATAATATTGAGTGATATAACACAGTTTGTTTGTCTGGTTACCTGTTAATAGACATTGAGACTGTTTCTGGGTTTGGGGGAACTATCAATAATGCTGCTTTAAAACATTTTTGTTTAGGTTTTTGTATGAACATGGTTCTCATTTCTTTAGCATAAATACCTAGAATAAATGCAAATTTCAGGTGATTCAGTAAGCATTTTTAAGTTTAAAAGAAACTTCCATACCGTATTTCAGAAAAACCACAATATTTTGCATTTCCACCATCTGTGTCTGAGTGTTTCTTTTGTTCTGCATCCTTGTTTTTGTAAAAAATTTTAGCTATGCTAATCAATGTATCATGGTATGATATCTTACTGTGTGTTTATTACCTTGCATTTTCTTAATGACTAAATGACTAATAATTATGAGTATTTTTTTTTTGCTTATTTACATCTCTTTCATCTTCTTTGGTGAAGTGCCTGTTCAAATATTTTGCCCATTTTTTACAGGATTGCCAGTTTTCTTATTATTGTGTTGAGAGTTCTTCATATATTCTGGACACAAGTTCTTTGTCTGATATTGATTTTACAAATATTTATCCCTAAACTGTAGCTTGCCTTTTTATCCTCTTAACAGTAGCCCTCACAGTTTTTGATTTTGATGAAGTCTTTAGTCGCTGACTCTTCTTTTATAGTTTGCACTTTGGATGTCAAATTTATGAATCCTTTGTCTAGTTGACAATTATATAAATTCATCAATAATAAATTGTACACCATATTAATAGTACTCTGGCAGTCTACAGAGTATTATTTAACAATTTTATTACTTATGTTTATATGTTTTACTGGGCTTTTAAAGGCATAATTTGCTCTAATTTAATTAGCATTTGAAGATTAACTCAAGTTCTTCTAAAATTCACTGAACTTAATATTATAGCTGTTTAATATGTTACCAATAGTTGCTTATCTCTATAGAAAAGTCTTCCAAAATGTTTCTGGAAGGAGGACAGTATTTTTTATTGAGATCTATTTAGCATATAATGTTATATTAGTTTTAGGTATGTGTGTGTGCTAAGTCGTGTCAGTCACGTCTGACTCTTTTGCAACCCCATGGACTATAGCTCACCAGGTTCTTCTATTCATGAGATTTTCCACGCAAGAACACTGGAGTGGGTTGCCATGCCCTTCTCCAGGAGATCTTCCCAACCCAGGGATCAAACCCTCATCTCTTATCTCTCCTGCATTGGCAAGAGGGTTCTTTAACACTAGCACCACCTCAGAAGCCCTGGTATGCAACATAATGATTCACTATTTATATGTATTGCAAAATAAAGCAGTAAGTTTAGTTAAGATCCATCACCATATATAACTAGAGTGTTTTTCCTCTGGATGGGAACTTTTAAAACCTACTCTCCTAATAAACTTTCAGATACACAATACAGTATTATTAACAATAGTCACCTTGCTGTATGGTATATCCCTATGACTTATCTATTTTATAGCTGGAAGTGTGTAATTTTGAAACCATCCATACCCATTTCACCCACCCCTTACTCCCTGTCTCTGACAATGACAAATCTGTTCTCTGTGTGCATCTGATAATATTATAATCAAATGAATTTATGAAATACTCTGCTATATTCAGAACTGTACAGTAGATACACAGGACAGATTGTTCAATGCAAAAGGTTTCATTTAAAACAGACAATTCACATCATAGATACAAAATGACAGATTAAAGGGCAGGTGACAGATTCCAAGCCCCTTGGAGAGATCTTAGAGTAGCAGAGAGAGCCCCCTGCACATAACCACAAGGCCATGAACACACTTGATGGCACACAAATGCACTTCTTCAGTGGAACAGACAAGAATGGAACAGGATGTTGATCCTGACCATGACTCAGGTGTACTAAGCTCCAAGGTCATTTTCTTTTCCAATCTGTCACTTCACAGTTCTTGATTCTTATCCTGGCTAATATCAATCCAATACCTTTCCTTCAATTAGGATGCAGAAAATTTGGATTGTTTCTACTACTAATAGCATAGAGTGAAAGTGAAAGTCATGTCTGGCTCTTTGCGACCCCATGGACTATAAAGTCCATGGAATTCTCCAGGCCAGAATACTGGAGTGGTTAGCCTTTCCCTTCTCCAGGGGATCTTCCCAACCCAGGGATCGAACCTATATCTCCCATATTGCAGATGGATTCTTCACCAGCTGAGCCACAAGGGAAGCCCAAGAATACTGGAATGACTAGCCTATACCTTCTCCGGGGGATCTTCCCAACCCAGGAATCCAACCAGAGTCTCACACATTGCAGGCAGATTCTTTACCAACTGAGCTATGAGGGAAGATCATAAATGATGGATCAATTTTCTGACATGTATGAGAGTAGGTTAGAGTGTGGGTGTAAATATGTGAAGAGCCAAAGCCTCTGTGACCATCGTTCTGAAACATTCTGAAAGGCCAAGCTGCAAGTGTACTTTCTAACTTGCATGCAGGCACTACAGGGACTATCCCATTCTTGAAGATTAAATAATATATGTGTAGTCATGCTCAATTGCTTCAGTCATGTCCAGTTCTTTGCGACCCTATGAACTGTAGCTCGTCAGCCTCCTCTGTCAGTGGGATTCTCCAGACAAGAATACCACAGTGGGTTGCTATGTCCTCCTCCAGGGGATCTTCCTGATCCAGGGATCAAACCTGGGTACCTTATGTTTCTTGCATTGGCAGATGGGTTCTTTACCACTGCTGCTGCTGCTGCTGCTAAGTCACTTCAGTCGTGTCTGACTCTGTGCGACCCCAGAGACGGCAGCCCACCAGGCTGCCCTGTCCTGGGATTCTCCAGGCAAGAACACTGGAGTGGTTTGCCATTTCCTTCTCCAATGCATGAAAGTGAAAAGTGAAAGTGAAGTCGCTCAGTCGTGTCTGACTCTTAGCGACCCCATGGACTGCAGCCCACCAGGCTCCTCTGTCCATGGGATTTTCCAGACAAGAGTACTGGAGTGGGGTGCCATTGCCTTAGCATCACCTAAAAAGCCCTCATAATGCATATATAAAAGTAAAATAAAAATTGTAGCAAAGATAAAATATGTTTGGACCTAATAACACACAAGGATAATGCTTAGCCTGATTATCTACTTTTCTTTTGAAAACTTTTGATGCTTATTAATCTAAAAATTATTACAGTTTTGTAAAGATAAATTTTGATTTGACTCTATATTAACAAGCTCATTTAATTTTGCTTACTTAAATTTTTCTCCCCATGTGACCTTCATGATCATACCTTAAGAATAGGAATTTTGTCTTTTTCTTTCCTTTCTTTTTAACCTCTGACTCTAAGTATGGGGACTGGCATATGTGAGGTGCTTATGCAAATGATTGTTGAATATAAATAATATAAACTTTTTAAAAATTTTAATTATCCTATCTTGGTGTATTTTCCTTAAAAATAAAAGCCCCAAAGGCATTGTTATTTAAAAGAAATTCTGTTTAAAGTAAGAACTAGAGAATTTATGAGAGTCACCAGTGTGAGCTGATCTGTGAGTGGGAGGCTCCTGGAATCTGCCTGCAATGCAGGAGACGAAGGTTTGATCCTTGGGTTGGGAAGATGCCCTGAAAGAGGGCATGGCAACCCACTCTAGTATTCTTGCCTGGAGAATTCTATGGACAGAGGAGCCTGGAGGGCCACAGTCCATGGGGTCGCAAAGACTCAGAGATGACTCAAGTGACTGAGCATGCAGGCACATGAAGTTCTTGGCCTCCTAGGAGCCAAGTGCTTTACACTCCTCAGCGTGAATTTTCATGGTAATCCTTTCAAGCTCTCTATTTAAATTATGCACAGAACTTTCAGAAGTAGCTCGAAGTTCTTCAGAGAAACATGTAGAAATATATCTTAGCTACACCACATTTTGTCATATTCAGCTTTCCCACAGTTCATTTTTACTTACCATGAGACAAAACACAATGCTAATACTGCTGAAGATCACTTTAAAACCTCAAGAATTTAAAGGTTTGTTTGTTTGTTTGTTTGTTTGTTTTTCTGTCTGTCATATAGTGCAAAATATTTCCCACAGGCAATTTCCCAACTCAGGCATGCAGAGGATTTGAAAGCATTTCCAGAGGTCTTTTGAGTTCCCAAAATAAAACCAATAAATCATGAGGAAAAGCAGAGTCCAGCTAGACCAGACCTGGGCATCCCAGAGGTCTTTCATGCAAATATTCAGATTAATCTCTAATAATTGCATGAGTATTCAGGGTTATTGCACCGATTACATTTAATATACCTGTGCTCACCATCTGTTCTATCTCTTGGGGAAATGACATTGAACATTTGGGAATTCTTTTTTATAAGCAATAATGTTTTATAGCTCATAAAGTATAAATGAAATAAACCTTTTTAATTTTAATCACAGATAAGACATTTATGCTATGCCAGTTCTGGGAGAATTATATTATCTCTTGCTTAGGGGTGACAAATTACAGAGGCAAGGAATATACCCAAGTATGCACACCCCAAATATATGACCTTTCAAAAAAAATTATTTCACTTGTACTGACTTTGTTCAAGAACAAATTTGCTTGTTTTTTTTTTTTTTTTTTTTTTAGTGTAGCATCAACTCAGGCAAAAGAAAGAAATTCCATCTTCCTAAGCAGATGTCAAAAACATTTAAACAGCTGTCAGACTAGTTCAAACTGTCATCAGAAGTGACCTTAAACCAAGTTTAGTTTTTAAATATTATTTTTAAAAAAAGAAGTGAGAAAACAACACAGAGCTGTTATGCAGATGTCTGAAATATTAAATGAAAGAATGAACATCTGTTCAGTTGCTCTTCAAACTTTAATGGTTTGGACAGAAATTCTGTTGTCTCAGATCTTAAGAACATCTGAGGCCCATACAGCTTCGACACCTGTGAAAGATCCTCTCTGAAAACGTACATTCCAACTTCAAAGTCTTTTACTATCATTCTTTGCCAAACATATGCCAATGAACAGCAAAACTTATTATTAATAATATTTATGATACTTAAGCCATCCAAGAGTGCATATTTTAGAGTGAGAATAAAATCCTTTGGGCTTTACTACACTTTGATGAACAGGGAAAAAAAAAAAAATATATATATATATATATATCATTTTATTAGAAATAATAAAGCAGAACATTTGATAGCAAACAACTGAGCTCTCATTTTTAGCTAGGCTGAATACTGGATACTTAAATGACTTGCTTTTAGAATTAATTATACACATGGTGCAATATCTTTAAATTCAATCTTCTTAAATATGATTCTTTCATTCAGTGTTAATGAGGAAATCATTCCTTCTATAACTAAAATAAGGTTCTGCACACAAAAGTATCAGATTTATGCAGATGATACCACCTTTATGGCAGAAAGCAAAGAAGAACTAAAGAACTTCTTGATGAAAGTAAAAGAGGTGAGTGAAAAAGTTGGCTTAAAACTCAAAATTCAGAAAATGAAGATCATGGTATTCGGTCCCATCATGCAGAACATTTGATAGCAAACAACTGAGCTCTCATTTTTAGCTAGGCTGAATACTGGATACTTAAATGACTTGCTTTTAGAATTAATTATACACATGGTGCAATATCTTTAAATTCAATCTTCTTAAATATGATTCTTTCATTCAGTGTTAATGAGGAAATCATTCCTTCTATAACTAAAATAAGGTTCTGCACACAAAAGTATCAGATTTATGCAGATGATACCACCTTTATGGCAGAAAGCAAAGAAGAACTAAAGAACTTCTTGATGAAAGTAAAAGAGGTGAGTGAAAAAGTTGGCTTAAAACTCAAAATTCAGAAAATGAAGATCATGGTATTCGGTCCCATCACTTTATGACAAATAGGTGGGAAAACAGTGAAAACAGTGACAGACTTTATTTTCTTGGGCTCCAAAATCACTGTAGATGGTGATTGCAGCCATGAAATTAAAAGACACTTGACTCATTGGAAGAAAAGCTATGACCAACGTAGACAGCATATTAAAAATCAGAGACACTGCTTGGCTGACAAAGGTCCATCTAGTCAAAGCTATGATTTTTCCATTAGTCATGTACTGATTTGAGAGTTGGGCTATAAACAAATCTGAGCGCCAAAGAATTGATGTTTTGAACTATGGTGTTAGAGAAGACTCTTGAGTGTTTCTTGAACTGCAAGGAGATCCAACCAGTCCATCCTAAAGGAAATCAGTCCTGAATATTTATTGGAAGATCTGATGCTGAAGTTGAAACTCCAATACTTTGTCCATCTGATGCAAAGGACTGACTCATTGGAAAAGACCCTGATGCTAGGAAAGATTGAAGGCAGGAGGAGAAGGGGACGACAGAGGATGAGATAGTTGGATAGCATCACTGACTTTATGGACATGAGTTTGAGTAAGCTCCGGGTGTTGGTGATGGACAGGGAAGCCTGGTGTGCTACAGTCCATGGGTTGCAAAGTCGGACATGACTCAACAACTGAACTGAACTGAACTGTGATTACTTGAATAAAAGCTATCTGGCTGATATAAATAAGATAATTTCAGACATACATTTGCCTAGTTAATGTGGATATGTATTTTCTGTTAGTCTTTTATACACATATGCCTATAGGAGAGAGCATGTATACATATATGCTTGTGTATGTATAATATATTTTCTATATGCAAGCCAGTGTTAACAACATTCCAGATTTAATAGGCAAAATCTGAAATCATCTCTGTTAAAGAGATCCAATATAGATCAACTTGTGTATGTTAACATGGAGAAATTTCTGTTTCCAGACACTTCTTCTTCTAACCTGAAAGCACCTTTTACTTCCCTTTGATCTTTTGCATCTTTGAAGAGAAAGAAGATTTAAGATTAAAATTNGGATTGGGAGTTCATGTACACTCGTGGCTGATTCATGTCGATGTGTAGCAAAACGAATACAGTATTGTAAAGCAAAACAAACTAAAAAAATTAAAATTAATTAAAAAAAATTCTAATGGCTTACTTCATTCTGTATAATCAGCTCCAGTTTCATCCACCTCATTAGAATGGATTTGAATGCATTCTTTTTAATGGCTGAGTAATACTCCATCGTGCATATGCGCCACAGCTTTCTCATCCATTAAAGTAAAATAAAAATAAATAAATTAATTAATAAAAAAGAAAAAATTCTAATGGCTATTTAAAGCCAGAATTATTCTAAATTAAATTGGAATTTAGACACTTGCACACCATTACATATGAGAGTTCTGAAAAGAAGCTACAATTAACAGTTCACTTGAAGAATAGAAATAAAATTTTAAAAGTCTACCAATTGAAAAATGCTAGTGAAAAGAGGGAAGATTTTGTAAGAAAACTATACTTTTTACCCTACTGCCTGGATACATGAGAGATATTCCTTTACACTTATGTTAGGTTGCAAAATTCAATTTCTTCATGTTCTGAGAAATGCAAATCAGTGATTCTTAACTCTGGCTTTTCATTCAAAACACTAGGAAACATTTTTTTAAAAATCCAGATAACCAAGCTATATATCAGATGAATTATATTTGAATTTTCAGATTGACAGACACCAAGAATTTTTAAAACTTCAAACATGGTTATAATAAATATCCAAATTTAGGAACCCTTTGTTAAAAATGTAAACAAATAATCATTTATCAAGTATAACCAAATAACTTTGTATTAATTTCTCTCTATTTTAAAACCTATAAAATGCATTAAAGTATGCTTTAATGAACAAATATCTATTTAATTTTATTTCCTTCTTATCTATGTATTTTTGCTGTTATTTTATTTCATAATTATATAATATTTGCTGAAGTCTTAAATAGCATTTGCATCTATCAGCTAGTGAAGTGTTTTCATAAAATGCTTTCCTTTGTTAAAAATGTAAACAAATAATCATTTATCAAGTATAACCAAATAACTTTGTATTAATTTCTCTCTATTTTAAAACCTATAAAATGCATTAAAGTATGCTTTAATGAACAAATATCTATTTAATTTTATTTCCTTCTTATCTATGTATTTTTGCTGTTATTTTATTTCATAATTATATAATATTTGCTGAAGTCTTAAATAGCATTTGCATCTATCAGCTAGTGAAGTGTTTTCATAAAATGCTTATCATAAACTATCAGTGAGTGTATGCTCTGTTGATAAGTTGTGTTTGACTCTTTGATCCCATGGATTGTAGTCCCCCAGGTTCCTCTGTCCATGGTATTCTCCAGGCAAGAATACTGGAGTAGGTTGCCATTTCCTCCTCCAGGGGATCACAGTGTGTTCTAAAATTAAATCTAAACATTATAAAATTGAAGAAACTTTGAGAAAATTTAACCTATTCTCAATACCAAAAAGCAATTGAAATTCATATTTGTATGCATATAAACAGATATGTTTATAAAGGCAACATACAATTCTTTCAGATACATTATTATATATCCATTGGATAGCATTACTGTACATCATTTTGCTTTTGTAAAAAGTACATAGACTATTTAGAAATGTACATGTGATGGTTAGAAATATTTTGAGAGTATATAATGAAGGAATGATGCTAAAGCGGAAACTCCAGTTCTTTGGCCACCTCCTGTGAAGAGTTGACTCGTTGGAAAAGACTCTGATGCTGGGAGGGATTGGGGGTGGGTAGAAAAGGGGGCGACAGAGGATGAGATGGCTGGATGGCAGCACCAACTCGATGGATGTGAGTTTGAGTGAACTCCGGGAGATGGTGATAGGAGGCCTGGTATGCTGCAATTCATGGGGTCACAAAGAGTTGGACACGACTGAGCGACTGAACTGAAATGAACTGAACTGAAATGAACTGAACTGAACTGACTGAATTACACAAAATCTTAATAATCAGTATGCACGATAAGTTGAATTTTGATAATATTTTTTATTCTTTTAT
This sequence comes from Aepyceros melampus, assembly GCA_006408695.1. NCBI lineage: Eukaryota > Metazoa > Chordata > Mammalia > Artiodactyla > Bovidae > Aepyceros > Aepyceros melampus. The sequence continues at coordinate 12 of SJXQ01012415.1, read as the reverse complement.
AATTTTCTATCA
>SJXQ01012414.1:219071-269204 GCA_006408695.1 Aepyceros melampus | reverse complement strand
CACTGCGGTTCATGAGTCGCAAAGAGTAGAATACGACTGAGTGACTGAACTGAACTGAACTAATAAACCACCAATCTATTTTCTGTCTCTATAGTTTTACTTATTCTTTCCTATACGTGGAACCGTATCATCTGTAGTCCTTTGAGACTGGCCTCTTTTGCGGATCTCAATGTTTTCAAGGTTCATCTGTGTTGTACCATGCATCAGCACTTTGTGTCTTTTTGTTGCCAAATAATATTAAATTGTACCAAAATACCACATTTTTGTTGCTCCTTTCTTCAGTTGATGGACACTTGAGTTGTTTTCTTTTTCTGGCCTTTATGAATATTGATGTACAAGGTTTGTGTGGACTAATGCTTTCAATTCTCTTGGCCATGTACCTGAGAGTACAATTGCTGAATTATATGATAACTCTATGTTTTATTTTTAAGGAACTGCCAGACTCTTTTCCACAGTGGTTGCACCATTTTACAATCCCACAAGTAATGTATGAGGGTCCCAATTCCTCCATGTTCTTGCCAACACTTGCTATTATCTCACTTTTTGACTACAGCTCTCCCAGTGTATATAGAGTGGATATAAAGTGGTATCACACTGTAGCTTTGATCTTCACATCCCTGATTCTTGATGACTCCTTATTCTCTTTGCCTGCAACATAGTACTGCCCTGTGTGATGTACCATAACAAGCAGAGCAATTTCTTACAGTCTTTTGCCCTCTGATGAGCTCATTGACTAGTATGAGAGATAGACAGTCAAACTAATAATTAGAATATATCACTCATACCATGATTTATAAGAACAGGCCACTCCAGAAGTAGAAAAGAAGGAGAAACTTATTCTACCTGGGAAGTGAAAGACTTAAAAGAAGGCTGAGTCTGAAAAGGTAATTTAGGGATAGGGATAAGAGCCTTTGAGAAAGCAGAGAAGCTTCCACGAGCTTGTGTGTCTAAGGAGATACTCTTTCCCTGCTCTGGTTTCACTGTTCTTATATCACATGTAAGCTAGTTATGAAAGTGAATCCTTTCCTGTACAGCTATTGTTATTTTTCCTAACAATACGGGAGGTCAATGAAGGACAGGTAGAATTTTCTGTGGTCAAGTTGGCATGTCAATAAATAAAGCCATAGTAAAACAAAACACTGAATGTCATGCTGTGTCTAAATTAGAATTAAATAATTTGTGACCCATGCCAAGTTGTTCCCTTTGTGCGTATAAAAACATAATGATATGTTTTGTTGGCATGTGACCATAAGGAAATAAATTTGGATTGCTTTCATTCCCTAATCAGTTTCCAAATTCCTGCTAGGTTAGCCACAAGTTGGCTGGCATATCTGAGGAGAAGCGCGGAGTCCTGTCTTATTCCCAGTTGGCAGGTGACCAGCTTGGCCAGGGGAATCCTTCATCTCACCAGATAGACTCGCTCCTATCTTTCTTCGCGAGGGGTCTGTCTGGGAGCCAGGTCTGGACCATTCAGGGTCAGGTTCATTCTGTCACCATCCCAGCTGCATCATTCTGATGGGAAGAAATCTGGTTCCTGGTTTGGTTTGCAAGCCTTGCTTCTTGGATCATTTGCAGTCATTGGTCCAGTTTATGATTGTCCTCTGCTTGGCTCTTCCCTGAGATTCCAGGGTGGCTGAGGTAAAGGGTAAACAGGAAAACCAACCCCAATCCCTCTGGGCCTGCTAGCCCTTTTGACCAGGGTCTGCTTATTTATTCCAGAATTTCACTTTCAAATTCTGATAGGATGCTATTTGCTAATTCCTTGAGCTGACACTGGGCCTTAACCAGTAAGTCAGGGACTCTTCCTGCTCCCTTTGTTTCATAACCTGACCCCAGACTTTGCAAACACTTGAATTAGATTGTTCCATTCAATCCCCAAAGGCAGAAACCAGCAGTTTAAATGGACCAGCACTGGGGGTGTTTGAGTATAGGAAACTTAATGTTTTATTTCTCTGTACTGTGAATTTTTTTTTTCTTTATAAAGTATATGTATGACTTTCATGAAAAAGAAGACAAAGTAAACTTACTGTGAATTCCAGCCTGGAAACAAATCTTTTCTTCAGATCAGGTGAACATTCAAGCCCCTCTGGGGTGGCTTTGCTCAGGGGACAACAGCAGGGGTCTTTCCTCTGTTAATGTTTGCCTTCAAAAAAAAAAAAAAAAAAAGACCTTCTTTCACTTTTCCATACACATTTCAGAAAAGAAGAAAAATGTATCTGATGGAGGGCATCCCCCTGCTGGAAACAGGCACTGGCTATGAGCTCGGGCAATGGGGTGACTAGAGCGCAGGAATGCAGGGATTGGGTGGGTGGCACAAGGAGGTCCTGACAAGCTACCTGTGGCTCAGGAAGACATCTGAGAAGAGCCTCCCTCATCATGATCCCAAGCAGATTTTGCTTCCCATTTGTTTAAAACATAATAATCATTTTTAAAATGTATTTTTGACCACACTGGGTCCTTGTTGTCGCATGTGGGCTTTCTGTAGTTTCTAGTTACAGCACGTGGACTCAGTAATTTCGGCTCGGGGGCTCTAGAGAGGAGGCTCAGTAGCTGTGACACACAGGCTTTGTTGCTCCGTGGCACGAGGGATCTTCTTGGACTAGGGGTCAAACCCATGTCCCCTGCATTGGCAAGTGGATTCTTAACTGCTAGACCACCAGGGAAGTTCCTAAAACCTAATAATTCTTAATACTTATTCAGCATTAGGCATTGTCCTAAACTCTTTACCTCTGCAAGTTTGTAATTCTTACCTTTGGGGAACCAACAAACCCACTTCATAGATGAGGAAACTGAGGTTCAGAAAGGTGATGTTACTTACTCAAGGTCATCTGGCTAATGATGAAGCTGGGATTCAAACTTGTGTTGATCTGACTCCTGAGCTGCAACTATTAACCACCATGCTATACCAAGGAATTTTAAAAATATTCATACTCAGTGCCTGTGTCCATCAAACATTTTACTTAAAGTCTCAAAACCATCCCATTTCATTTTTATAAGTTTAATAAAAGCATATTACATGTAAAATTCCACCCCTGAAATTTTATTTACATTGTTAGGCTGGTATACTTGTGTTTAGCTATTCTCTGCCTTGCCAAACTGAGCTTGGTTAATTCAATTTGAAGCTATTTTTAATAGAATTTGTTAAATAATTAAACATTTATACCTATGACTGTCTATCTGTCATTTAGCTTCTAGTTCATGGCTTACTTATTTCACTCCACCAAAATATAATAACAATTACAAAATTAAAGCTAAAGATAGGTGTCCAAAACTTCTAAAACCTCTGTTATAAGTATAGAGAGTTATACAGGCAGAATGCCAATGTTGCAGTTTATAGTTATGATGTGATGATCACCGATGCAAAACAGGTGGACCAGAACCTTGCTGGGCATTTAATGGAGACCTGGGCCGTGAGAGCATGCTCACAATTGCATGTGAGTGATCCCAAACAGTTCCTGAATTTTTTTTTTGAACAGTGCAGAACTGTAATATATTATAAACTAAAAAGTTTATAATAAGTTTGAATAATTGCTCCAAGGTGGAAGAAGTCTCATTCCACATGTTCACAAAAACGATTCAGCCTAGTGGCTCAACTTAGCGTATTAACAGCACTGGGCATAGTTGTTGTTGGGCTTAGTCTCTGTCGTATCTGACTCTTTGCAACACTTTGGACTGGCAGGCTCCTCCATCCATGGGATTTTTCAGGCAAGAATACTGGAGTGGGTTGCCATTTCCTTCTCCAAGGTATCTCCCTCATCTAGAGATTAAACCTACGTCTCCTGTGTGTCCTTCATTGCAGGTGATTCTTCACCTGTGAGTGAGATACAGTCTTTATGCTCTGGCATGGAAAATGTCCGTGATACACTGTCTAGACAAAAGGTGGAGGACAGTATCCTTAATATGATGGCATCTTTGTAGAAATCAAACAAATTTACATGTATCCATATAAAAAAAGAACCCAACATATTACTTATCTTCTAGAGGCATAAATTGGGAAGTAGAGACTTCCATTTATTTTACACATTATCTCCCTCATCTAGAGATTAAACCTACGTCTCCTGTGTGTCCTTCATTGCAGGTGATTCTTCACCTGTGAGTGAGATACAGTCTTTATGCTCTGGCATGGAAAATGTCCGTGATACACTGTCTAGACAAAAGGTGGAGGACAGTATCCTTAATATGATGGCATCTTTGTAGAAATCAAACAAATTTACATGTATCCATATAAAAAAAGAACCCAACATATTACTTATCTTCTAGAGGCATAAATTGGGAAGTAGAGACTTCCATTTATTTTACACATTTACTTGTTGAATTTTTAAAGTATCACTTTTGAGAGAGAAAAAATTATTATATATCTTTTTTAAATATATTGGATTGGATACACAAAGATAAACTCAAAATGTATTAAAGACCTAAATGTAAGACCAGAAACTATAAAACTCTTAGAGGAAAACATAGGTAGAACACTCGATGACATAAATCAAAGCAATATCCTCTATGACCCACCTCCTAGAGTAATGGAAATAAAAACAAAAGTGAACAATGGGACCTGATTAAACTAAAAAGCTTTTGCACAACAAAGGAAACTATAAGCAAGGTGAAAAGACAACCCTCAGAATGGGAGAAAATAATAGCAAATGAAATAACTGACAAAGGGTTAATTTCCAAAATATACAAGCAATTCATACAACTGAATGCAAGAAAAACAAACAACCCAATGAAGAAGTGAGATAAAGACCTAAACAGACATTTCTCCAAAGAAGACATAAGGATGGCTAACAAACACATGAAAAGATGCTCAGCATCACTCATTATTAGAGAAATGCAAATCAAAACTGCAATGAGGTATCACCTCAAAATGGCCATCATCAAAAAGTCCACAAACAATAAATGCTGGAGAGGGTGTGGAGAAAAGGGAATGCTCTTGCACTGTTGGTGGGAATGTAAATTGATGCAGCCACTACGGAAGACAGTAGGCAGATTCCTTAAAAAAAAAAAAAAAACTAGGAATAAAACTACCATGTGACCCAGCAATCCCACTCTTAGGCATAAACCCTGAGGAAACCAAAATTGAAAAAGACACATGTATCCCATTGTTCATTGCAGTAATATTTATAATGGCTAAAACATGGAAGTAACCTAAATGTCCATTAACCAATGAATGGATAAAGAAGTTGTGGTACACATACACAATGGAATATTACCCAGCCAGAAAAAGGAATGTGTTTGAGTCAGTTCTAATGAGGTGAATGAACCTAGAACCTATACAGAGTGAAGTAAGTCAGAAAGAGAAAGATAAACATCACATTCTGACGCATATATACAGAATCTAGAAAAATGGTACTGAAGAATTTATTTACAGGGCAGCAATGGAGAAAGACATAGAGAGTCGACTTATGGACATGGGAAGAGGGGAGGAGAGGGTGAGATGTATGGAAAGAGTAACATGGAAACTTATATTTCCATGTGTAAAATAGATGGCCAACAGGAATTCGCTGTATGGCTCAGGAAACTCAAACAGGGGTTCTGTGTCAACCTGGAGGGGTGGGATGGGGAGGGATATGGAGAGGAGTTCAGGAGGGAGGGTATATAGCTATATTTATGGCTGATTCATGTTGGGGTTTGACAGGAAACCACAAAATTCCATTAAGCAATTATCCTTCAATAAAATAATTAGTTTAAAAATATATTGGGTTGGCCAAAAAGCTTCTTAAGTTTCTGTGACATGTTATGGTAAACCCAAACAAACTTTTGTATTTTAAAACGTACCCAAAGATGTTTGAAAGTCTCATGAAGCTGTGACCATTTAAATCTAAGCCACGAGGGGGTGCTGATGGACTTTGGATGAGTTACCTCATAGCACCTCAGTTTCCTCTCTTCACTGAAGATGAGACTGATTTCGTAGGTCAGTGGTGAAGAATTATTTGGTGTGCCCTGGGAGCCCACCTTTAATTTTCCTAAATCTTAATAGGGGTTGAGGAAAGATGAGGCCAAAGAATCCTTCTAATTGACTGTATTTATAAAATGAGAACAAATAATTTAACCAAAGAATGCTTCTTCTAACTGACTGTATTTATAAAGCCAGCTTAATTTCCTCCTTTGACTTATGTCTCATAGAAAATCAGAGTGCTGGAAGGGAAGGAAGATTGGAAGGAGGTTTTCTTGGGTCACTCTCTCCTTAAAGAATCTGATGAAAATTATGCATTGTAATCCCAGAAAACTGTATGGATTTTTGGTGCAATTCCTGGAAATATAAAGGCCAAAATTAAGGACCCTTCATTGATTTAATTTTACCCGGGAGGAAGACATGGTCCAGAGAAATCAAGGTCACCAAGACCTTGTTGAAACAAGCTTCACCCTGTATGCTCACTGCTGTTTTCCATACATTTGCCACCAGTCAGGGAGCCTGGTGACCAAAGCATGTGGAAACAATAGATGGTGCCTGTCTGGGAAGTGGACTTTCTGTAATTGAGATTCTTCATCTCAACTGCATTCCCACTCCAAGAGTTAGATTTATCTATATATGTAAACATAGGTGTGTTTTTTAAATACCAGTAGCTGGTTAATATTAAGAAAAAGAAAAGATATGTTCCTTGATGGGTCTTGTGCGACCATAGCATGTGGCCTCATTTAATCCACACGATGGCCCTAGGTAACTTAGTGGACACAACGGACCCAACCCACATCCCCTGAGATCTGCATGTGCACCAGAGCCCGGCAGCTGTGAACTTGGCTGTGAGCAGCTCAGCGAGGCCACCCTTGCCCCACCCCCCAGCACTGCTCGTGGAATTCCAACCACCTTGAGTTCTGTGCTCCAGAGCACCTCTGGATCAGGCCAAGACTAGACTTCACCTGAAACCCTCTCCTGGCTTGCCTCCCGCCTCTGACTTCATCTGTTTCTCTCAGGCCCTCACAGGATTTTCCTGAAGAGAGTGTCCCCAGTAAATCATCCACCCCCATCCCTTTCTCAGGCTCTGCTTCTAAGGAATCTGACCTAATACAAGTGGTATCTCTGACCCCATTACTCTAGTTTCCAGAGAGTCACGACTTCTGTGAAGACAACACACTGGTGTGATTCACTTTATAGAATCGCCCCTGGGGCCTCAGGGATCATCTGTCTAGTATTTTACAGAAAGAACATGTATGTATATATACTTTATGTATTTTTATGTATATTTGCCTTTATATATGTGCTCTCTTGCTTTTCCATTTAGCATTATATCACAATTATTTTTATTTCTCTTTATAAACATAATTGTGAAAAGATGCATGATTCTGATCTATGAATGTAGCTTAAAAAAAAAAACCATAATATTAGGAGTTCCCTGCCAGTCCAGTGGTGCTTTCACTAACATGGTTTTAACCCTTGGTTGGGGAACTAAGATCCCACAAGCCACAGAGTGTGATCAAAAAAAAAAAAAAAACTAATATACTCGAACAGGTAAATAGTTATTTATGGTTTTATTGTTATAAACAGTGGCCGACTTCATTTTTGGGGGCTCCAAAATCACTGCAGATGGTGATTACAGCCATGAAATTAAAAAATGCTTACTCCTTGGAAGGAAAGTTATGACCAACCTAGACAGCATATTAAAAAGCAGAGACATTATTTGCCAACAAAAGTCTGTCTAGTCAAGGCTATGGTTTTTCCAGTGGTCATGTGTGGATGTGAGAGTTGGACTATAAAGAAAGTTGAGCACCAAAGAATTGATGCTTTTGAACTGTGGTGTTGGAGAAGACTCTTGAGAGTCCCTTGGACTGCAAGGAGATCCAACCAGTCCATCCTAAAGGAGATCAGTCTTGAGTGTTCTTTGGAAGGAATGATGCTAAAGCTGAAACTCCAGTACTTTGGCCACCTGATGCAAAGAGCTGACTCATTTGAAAAGACTCTGATACTGGGAAAGATTGAGGGCAGGAGGAAGAGGGGACGACAGAGGAGGAGGGGATGACAGAGGATGAGATGGTTAGATGGCATCACCGACTCAATGGACATGAGTTTGAGTGAACTCTGGCAGTTGGTGATGGACAGGGAGGCCTGGAGTGCTGCGCTTCATGGGGTCGTAAAGAGTCGGACACAACTGAGCAACTGAACTGAACTGAACTATTATAAATTATAAATGAAGTATCTTCATGTAAGATTTTTTTTTCCCTGTAGTCAGATTGTTTTCTTAGGAAAGAGTCCTAGAAATAGAGTTACCAGGCCACAGGGTTTAATACATGTTGCAGATTTTTTATTCTTTATTTTAAAAATGTTTTGACCACACCTCCAGGCAGGCAGGATCTAATCCCCTGACCAGAGATCATATCTGCACCTTGTGCAGTGAAACCAGGGAGTCTTAATTACTGGACCACCAGGAAAGTCCTTGGATTTATTTTCAAAAAGATTTTACCAGTTTATACTCCCAACCATAGTGCCATCTGGCAATTTGAACCCTTACACTCTCTTGCCAGTCTTGAGTACTGTCATTAAAAAAATTAAAAGCAAAAAACAAGCTTTAACTTAAAAGAATGCATTGCTTTGTTAAGGTGTTTTTCTTTATTTGTAATAAGATTGAAATTTTTTCTTATATTTATTAACCATTTGTTTTTCCTATTTGAGGAGTTTTTCCCTCTGTTTATGGCTTTCATAATAATTTATGTATGGTTTTTGAAAGTCAGTCTGGAAAAACACACTGTTTTGGGACTTGGTTATTAAGCCCTTGATTCAGAGGTATTTATCCTGTAATTTTCCCAGAGCAACATTTTCTACCTGCTCTGAGGCAAAGTGGGTGGGGGCAGATGTGAATCTGGAGAAATTCCGTTTAATGATTAACATTCAACAACAAGATTTACCTCCGTCGCCAGAAGCAAGGTGGAATGTCTCAAAGAGAGGGTTTCAAAATATAAAACGCAATGAAATAATTTAACAAAATATTTAAGTGAAACAGAGCAGAACTGAAAACAATCCGGTGGGGCTAGGAAATGTCTACACATTTATGAAGAAACACAAAGCAAGTAGATGACCCTGTTCCAAGGGCAAGGGTTAGGACAGTAAGCCCATGTACCTTGAAAACACGAACACAAATGTCCCTTCATGTGAGGTTTGTTAAAACTTCAGCTTGTGGCTTTGAAAACACTTACTTTTTTTATTTCATAAGTGAGGTGACAATAAGAAATAGTAAGCTGGATAGATAATCAGCACTCAAGTATATATTTTGGCCTCCTTCTCCTTAACGTAGTATGATCAATTATAAGTTTTCATGCTGAAAAATTTTAAGTGCTTACCAGTTTTCAAGAGATAAGACTAAATTCTGTATTGAAATTCTTTAAGCTTCAGCTTTAGCCAGAGGTGAACCTTATTTTGGAAAATCTGAGAAAATAGGCTGTTAATTCTGATGAGCAGAAGAAAGGGTCCTGAAATGCTCCTTGCTTCTCCCAGACATGTTGTTGAACTTCACACTTTGCTCACAAGCAGCTGCTCCAAATCTTCTCCACTTTCCCCCAGACCCTCCTGAGCTGTGCAGAGAGAACAAGGGCTGGGTGACCATCCTCATTCAATTTACCTTTCGTCTCCACACACCCCATCTTTGCTCCTGCTCAATGTCAGCTCCTTTTACAGCACTTGGCTTTCACTCCTTTATATTCTTTCTCCTGGAACACAGTGGAGTGCCTGTCATAGGCATGGCTCAATAATTGAGATGTTTTTAAATGAATGATTCAGGTGAAGTCAAGTTTTTTAAAAATTGAGATAAAATTGACATAACATTGTATTTGTTTAGATCAGTTGATAAAGAATCTGCCTGCAATGCCAGAGACCCCAGTTTGATCCCTGGGTTGGGAAGATTCCCTGGAGGAGGGCATGGCAACCCACTATAGTATTCTTGCCTCGAGAATCCCCATGGGTGGAGGAGCCTGGTGGGCTATAGTCCATGGGGTTGCAAACAGCTGAACACGACTGAGTGACTAAGCAGAGCACATGCCACATAATGATTTCATGTTTGTATATACTGTGAAATGATCACAATAGATCTAGTTAAAATCCATCACTACATATAGCTACAGTGTTTCTTCTTGTGATGAAAACTTTTCAGATCTACTCTCTTGGCAACTTCCAAAAATAAAATACAAGATTATTGACTGTAGTCACCTTTCTATACATTGTATCTCCATGACTCACTTATTTTACAAACTGAAGTTTGTACCTTTTGATCACATTCACACATTTGACCCGCCCTTCACCTTCCACGTCTGGCAACTAACAATCTGTTCTCTGTATCTATGAGTTCAGAGGTTTGTTTTGTTGTGTTTTTTTTTCTTTTAATTATTTGTTAGAGTCCACATATATGTAAGATCATACAGTATTGTCTGACTCTTGTCACTTAGCATAAGGCCTTCAAGGCCCATCCATGTTGTTACACATGGCAAGATTTCCTTCTTTTTTTACAGTGTATATATATATACTTTGTTTTTGTTTCCTTTGAATGAACACCAGGGAGTAAAACTGTTGGATCATGTGGGGCATGTGAACATGCTAAGTCACTTCAGTCATGTCCGTAGTTCTATTTTTAATTTTTTGAGAAACCTCCATACTGTTTTCCATAGTGATTTCACCAATTTACATTCCCACCAATAGTGAACAAGGATTCCCTTTTGTCCATATCCTTATCAACACTTGCTATTTCTTGTCTTTCTGATATAGCCATTCTAACAGAAGTGAGGCAAATCTCATAGTAGTTTTGATTTGCATTTTTCTGATAATTAGGGATGTTAAGCATCTTTTCATGTACCTATTGGTCATCTGTACATCTGGGGGAAAATTCAGATCCTCTGCCTATTTTTCATTGGATCATTTGCTTTTTTTGCTATTGAGTTGTATGAGTTTTTTTTTTTAATATATTTTGGATATTAACCTCTTGTCAGATATATGATTAGCAAATGTTTTCTTCTATTTCATAGGTTGCCTTTTCATTTTGTTGACGGTTTCCTTTGCTGAGCAGAAGCTTTTAAGTTTGCTGTAGCCTCACTTACTTATTTTAACTTGTATTGCCTTTGCTTCTGTTATCAAATTAAAAAAAATGATGTCAAGATGCTTATTACCAGTTTTCTTCTAAGAGTTTTATAGCTTCAAGTCTTACGTTGGTGTCTTTATCCATTTTGAACTACTTTTTGCGTGTGCTGTGTAAGATAGCAGTCCAGTTTTACCCTTTTGCATGTAGATATCCAGTTTTCCAATACCATTTATTGATGAGCCTGTCCTTTCTCTAGTGTATATTCTTGGCTTCTTTATGGTAAATTTATTGACTATATACGCATGCATTTATTTCTAGGCAAGGAGTAAAGTCGACTTGAACAATGAAACCCCAGATTTTATCTGGTCAGAAACTTGTAGACGCTGCTGCCTTGGAATAATGAACTAAGAAAGAGCATAACAGAGGGCTTCACACAGGGCCTAGGTCTGAATCTTGTTTTACCATTCTCTCACTAGGCGATCTTAGATAAGTTGTTTAACCACTCAGTTCCCCAGCCCCTTGTTTTTCAGATATTTCATCTCTAAAAGTGAGGATAATTTAAAATGCCTGCCTCACAGAACTTTGGGGAGGATTAAATCAGCTAAGGGACTTGGTACAGAGTGTGCCCCTTAACAAGTGTTCAAAATGAATATAATAAACACTGTATGTATATTCAGTATAAAACCTCTGAATTATACGACAGTTTTATAACTGTCTTTGTGATGTCTTTATGTCATGTGCAGGCCAACCTCAGCTGAAAAGGGGAAAATGGGTGTTGACTGAGCTAGTGAAAATGGTTTCTTAGACCCTCCTTCCAGATTTGAAAACTTGTGTCTGTCTCAGGTGCCAGGAAAACCTGCCCCTACCCCTTTCACAGACGGAGGACAGAACAAATGGCCACTGCTTCACTTTCCTAGGGAGCTCCTCTCCCGCCGTTTTCAGTAGAGCCTTGCTCATTGCTGACGGGGGTGGATATATTTAACGTCTGCGAAGGTGAGTTGAATTCTCATGCCCCATCTCACGAATAGACTCTAGACAAGTTGGTTTCTTCTAAACGTGTCTGCTCATATCTTAGAAATCATTTTTATTTTCCAGATTCTAAAGCTTTGCCTCTTGACTGTCCTGTCCACATACTAGGTCATAGATTTCAAGGCAGAATATGTCTGACTGTAGCGACATCTACTGGTAAAACTGAGCTCTAAACCAAGGGGATCCAGTGTGTGTAGCCTCAAAGGTATTTTAACCATTCTTTTATCCCTAAAGTGTAGTCCAGGCAAACATCCAAATCAACATTCTTTAATAATAAGAACTACTAAGCCACTTCACGAAATGATTTTCTATGAATGATTTTGGAATCTTAAAAGCTTCCCTGTTTGAAATGCTTCTGCTCTCTTTGCTGAAAAATCGTTACCATATGTGAAATAGATCGCCAGTCCAGGTTCAATGCATGAGACAGGGCGCTCAGGGCTGGTGCACTGGGATGACCCTGAGGGATGGTGGGGAAGGAGGTGCGAGAGGGGTTCAGGATGGGGGACACGTACACTGATGGCTGATTCATGTCAATGTATGGCAAAAACCACTACAATATTATAAAGTAATTAGCCTCCAATTAAAATAAATAAATTTAAAAAAAATCATAGGCCAAGTTGCTGAGCAGGCTTTTGAAAGGACCCACACAGGTGGTGCTAGTGGTAAAGAACATGCCTGCCAATGCAAGAGACTTAAGATGTGAGGTTCAGTCCCTCGGTCAGGAAGATCCCCTCCTCCCCAGGAGGAGGGCATGGCAACCCCCTCCAGTATTCTTGCCTGGAGAATCCCATGCACAGAGGAGCCTTGTGAGCTACTGTCCTTGGGGTGGCAGAGTAGTGCACAACTGAGGGACTGAGCGCACGTGGACTAGCCTGCCAGGCCCCTCTGTCCATGGGATTTCCCAGCAAGAATACCGGAATGAGCTGCCATTTCCTCTTCTAGGGATCTTCCCAACCCAGGGATGGAACCCATGTCTCCCGCGTCTCCTGCATTGGCAGGCAGATTCTTTACCACTGCACCACTTGGGAAGCCCTAGTAAATACTTAGGATGTTAAAAAATTGTAAAATAAAGTTTTTAAATAATGTTTTTTTATTACGTTGAATTCTGTGGGGATTAATGATTAGCTGTCTAATAATGTCGGTATATTAGATATTAGCATTATATCGATTTACAAAATTCCTGATTTTGTAAATTTTACAGTGGTTACTGAGAGAATATACTTTTTGAAGGAACTGGGCAGTGCAGAACTTTAGGGATATGATGGCTAATTTTATGTGTCAACGTGGCTTGGCTATGATGTGCAATTGCTTGGTCAGACAACTATCTATATGTTGGTGTAAAGATATTCTTAAGATATGATTAACATTTAAATCATCAGATTTTGAGTAAACTAGATTATACTCCATAATGTGGGAGGGCATCATCCTATCATTTGAAGGCCTTAAAGAGCAACAACTTAGGTTTCACAAGGAAGAAATTCTTAAGACATAGACAGTCTGCCTAATTTCTGTCTTGTTGAACTGTGGAATTGGAGAGGGCAATGGCACCCCACTCCAGTACTCTTGCCTGGAAAATCCCATGGACGGAGGAGCCTGGAGGGCTGCAGTCCATGGGTTCGCTGAGGGTTGGACACGACTGAGCGACTTCACTTTCACTTTTCACTTTCATGCATTGGAGAAGGAAATGGCAACCCACTCCAGTGTTCTTGCCTGGAGAATCCCAGGATGGGGGAGCCTGGTGGGCTGCCGTCTATGGGGTCTCACAGAGTCGGACACGACTGAAGTGACTTAGCAGTAGCAGAACTGTGGAATTAGACTCAAGAATGCAACATCAACTCCTACCTGAATTACAGGCCTGCTAGACTGCCCTACATATATGATATGTCAGCCCTCACAGCTGCATGAATCAGTTCCTTAATCTACACTCCACCACCCCCACATCAACGCTGCTGCGCATACTTCTTCCTCTCAAGATATGTATGTATCTCCTATTGGTTTGTTTCTCTGAAGAATCCTAAACGATGCAAGGGGTAAATGGCATCATGTCCACAACTTACTCTCAAAAGTGTTCACTCTTGGGGAATCTGAGCGAAAAGGTAGTGGGAATTCTTGTAGCGTTTCTATAACTGCAATTATTATGTCAAAGTAAAAAGATAAAAGAAAAACAAAATGTATTTGAAACCTGGTTTGGAACATGGCCTTTCTCTTGTACAAAAGCTTATGAACTTGGCTAAGTTCCCAAGGTAAACTGACAAAGGACTGTTTAATATAATACTGGGCCCTTTGAAGGTGGTTAAGTAGGAAGAAGGCAATACTGTTTTAAAAGTGACTCAACCAGAAGGGAAAGTATTAAAACTGACTTTAGTTCATCTTTATTTTGGTGGAGAAATATCACAGTTTTTATTGCATAGTTTTTAAATATTAAATTGCCAGTGTGGGACAGTTGTGGGAGGGAGTTGAGGAAAGAATCGTAGTTAAAGAAGAAACTGGTGCTCAGGTGTATCCAGAGAGGAAGGGAGGATAGTTTAAGGAAGGTTTCATTTAATTTGGTTTACTTGGAAGAAATTCAAGCATATTTTTGCTCTGAGGGGATGGAGCTAGGGTAGAAGGAGTAGTTGAAATTATAACAGAGAAAAACAAAATCTGGCATACATGAGAAAGGATGGAATCTTAAGTAGTACTTTTTTTAATTTTATATACCACAAAAATGTTTTAAATGATTAAACTGGAGGACCAACATAAAATTTCAACGTCTACATTTGCCAGGTGAAGACATAAAAATGAAGCCATCCAAACATTGGGAATCCATCCTTACCATCATTTCATAAATAAAAGACATTTAAACTCTAAATATAGAAAAGGCAAAGGTAAGGATTTAATAAATTGAGTATGACGTCCTCTTTTCACTGAAGACTGTTTATATGGATTCCTGCTTTTGACATTAGTCCTAGCGGAGCATGTATAAGCAGCTGTGTTGGTAGCTGGTGCAGAGCCTGTCAGAATGGGATGTTTTAGCAGCACACCTTGGATGGTTGCACATCCTTGTCTCTGTTGTGACCTTGACTCTTCCTTTCACTTGCTTTCCACGGTCAATCCTGATAACCGTTCACGTGGCTCCAGGCTTTGGTTCCTCCTCTTCCCAAGATCAGCTTTACAGGTGAGACCTGTGGCATCCACTTCCACTTGCTTTAATGGCATGTTTATCTATCAAGGTTGTGATCATTATTATATCCCCAACTTTTGCCCTTGGTTAATGTTCAAACTCACTTATCGCTTTCCAGTTAGCATAGCTATCATTTTCTTTTCACTTTGTTCATTCCTTCACCTTTGCTTCTCAAAGAATTTTTTTTTTTTTTTTTTTTGCTGAGGAAGTTTATCAGCACCTTGTTTCTGCTTCTATTCTGATAGTGGTGCCTCTTTGCCTCCAGAGGGAATGGCCTGTTTGGTTACACAACTTACTGGTGATGTTAGTGCCCTTCCTTTGAGCTTTGTTTAGGACCTGAGCTGCTTCACAACCTGAAGGGTGAAGTCCAGAGCAATTCATCTTCTCGTATCTGTAAATGGGAAGCATGAGATGAATTAGGAAGTGCTTTGGGTCAAATCTCTGTCCTTTGCTAGTAATGTGACCTCACATAAGTCTCTTAAACACTCTTAAGTGTGTAAAATAGGGAAGAGAACATGAGTCTTGTAAGGTTATTCCAAGGATCAATGGGAGAAATGTATAAGGAGCTTTGATAGGTACTGTCACATGGCAGCTACAGTAACAATGTAGTTGTTACTGTAACCCTACTTTCCTCCCAGCACTGTCTACAATTGTGCTGTTAAAGGTGGTAACCACTAGTTACATGTAGCTATTGAGAACCTGAAATGTGATTAATCAGCTGAGATGTACTATACACGTAAAATATACACCAGACTTTGAAGGCTATGGATAACAAATAAAACACATTAATACGGGAGGGGCAGTCCTAAGATGGTGGAGAAATAGGACGGGGAGACCACTTTCTCCCCCACAAATTCACTAAAAGAACATTTGAACGCTGAGAAAATTCCACAAAATAACCTCTGAATGCTGGCAGAGGACATCAGGCACCCAGAAAAGCAGCCCATTGTCTTCAAAAGGAGGTAGGAAAAAATATAAAAGATAAAAAGAGAGACAAAAGAGGTAGAGATGGAGCTCCGTCCCGGGAAGAGAGCCTTAAAAAAGAGAGAAGTTTCCAAACACCAAGAAACTCTCACTGCCGAGTCTGTGGCGAGCCTTGGAATCGCACGGGGCCACAGAACCAGGAGGAAAAATAAATAAACAATTAAAACCCACAGATTATGTGCCCAAAGGTAACTCCCAGAGGAGAAGCAATGCAGACGCCTGCATTCGCCACTAGCAAGCAGGGGCTGGGCAGGGAGGTGCGGGCTGCATTGCTTAGAGTAAGGATGGGGCCTGAATGCCCCAAGGGCAATCTGAGGGAACTAACTTGGGCTAGCAAACCAGACTGTGGGATAGCTACCACGGGAAAAGCCCTAACTAAGACACCGCCAGGCCTGCTCACAGAACAAAGGACTGAGCAGAGCTAGCCGGCCGCAGGCCAGCCCATCCCCCTCCAGAGACAGGCAGGCGAGGGCAGCCAGAGCCGGAAGGGGGCAACTGTGGGCCCAGAGAGGCATTAACTACCAAACTGCAAGCAGGATTCATTGCTAACCTTGAAAATCCAACCTCTACGCTATATTTTTAACCTTTGCTTTTTGGTATTTAGTATCATTTTTGTACCTTTAAGAACCCAAACTTCAGTACCATTTTTCCTTGGGAGCGAGATTACTGGCTTGACTGCTCTCTCCCTCTTTGGACTCTCCTTTTTCTCCATCAGGTCGCCTCTATCTCCTCCCTCCCCCTTCTCTTCTCTACCCAAATATGTGAATCTCCTTGTGTGTTCTGGACGGTGGAGAACACTTAGGGAACTGATTACTGGCTGGATCTGTCTCTCTCCTTTTGATTCCCCCTTTTATCCTCCTGGCCACCTCTGTCTCCTTCCTCCCTCTTCTCTTCTCTGTATAACTCCATGAATATCTCTGAGCAGTCCAGACTGTGGAACACACATAAGGAAGTGATTACTGGCTGGCTTGCTCTCTCCTCTTTTAATTCCACTTCATCTCATCCTGGTCACCTCTATCTCCCTCCTCCCTCTTCTCTTCTCCATGTAACTCTGTGAACCTCTCTGAGTGTCCCTCACTGTGGAGAAACTTTTCATCTTTAACCTAGATGTTTTATCATCAGTGCTGTACAGATAAAGGAGTCTTGAGGTTACTGTAAAAATAAGACTGAAAACCAGAAGCAGGAGGCTTAGGTCCAAATCCTGAGAACACCAGAGAACTCCTGACTCCAGCAAACATTAATTGACAGAGGCTAATCAAACATCTCCATACCTACACTGAAACCAAGCCAACCCAAGAGCCAACAAGTTCCAGAGCAAGACATACCATGCAAATTCTCCAGCAACATAGAAACATAGCCCTGAGCTTCAATATACAGGCTGCCCAAAGTCACTGCAAACCCACTGACATCTCATAACTCATTACTGGACACTTTATTGCACTCCAGGGAGAATAAGCCTAGCCCCACCCACCAGAATACCAACACAAGCTTCCCTAACCAGGAAACCTTGACAGGCCACCTGTACAACCTCACTCACAATGAGGAAACTCCACAATAAAGAGAACTCCACAAACTGCCAGAATACAGAAAGGCCACCCCAAACACAGCAATGTAAAGAAGCTGAAGAGACAGAGGAATAGCCAGCAGGTAAAGGAACAGGATAAAGCCCACCAAACCAAACAAAAGAGGAAAAAAATAGGGAATCTACTTGATAAAGAATTCTGAATAACGATAGTGAAAATGATCCAAAATCTTGTAAACAAAATGGAATCACAGATAAATAGCCTGGAGACAAGGATTGAGAAGATGCAAGAAAGTTTAACAAGGACCTAGAAGAAAGAAAAAAGAGTCAATATATAATGAATAATGCAATGAAGTGAAGTGAAGTCACTCAGTCATGTGCGACTCTTTGCGACCCCATGGACTACATGTAGCCTACCAGGCTCCTCAGGCAATAGTACTGGAGTGGATTGCCATTTCCTTCTCCAGGGGATCTTCCTGACCCAGGGATTGAACCCGGGTCTCCCGCATTATAGACAGATGCTTAACCATCTGAGCCACCACTCTGGAGGAAACAAATAGTAGAATAACAGAGGCAGAAAATAGGGTTAGTGAGGTAGAAGATAGAATGGTAGAAATAAGTGAATCAGAGACGAAAAAAGAAAAATGAATTAAAAGAAATGAGGACAATCTCAGAGACCTCTGGGACATTGTTAAATGCCCCAATATTTGAATCATAGGAGCCCCAGAAGAAGAAGACAAAAAGAAGGACCATGAGAAACTACTTGAGGAGATAATAGTTGAAAACTTCCCTAAAATGGGGAAGGAAATTACCACTCAAATCCAAGAAACCCAGAGAGTCCCAAACAGGATAAACCCAAGGTGAAACACCCCAAGACACATATTAACCAAGTTAACAAAGATCAAACACAAAGAACAAATATTAAAAGCAGCAAGAGAAAAACAACAAATAACACACAAGGGGAATCCCGTAAGGATAAGAGCTGATCTTTCAATAGAAACTCTTCAGGCCAGGAGGGAATGGCAGGACATACTTAGAGTGAGGAAAGAAAATAACCTACAGCCCAGATTACTGTACCCAGCAAGGATCTCCACACCTATGGACACCTTATCTTTGACAAAGGAGGCAAGAATATACAATGGAGAAAAGACAATCTCTTTAACAAGTGGTGCTGGAGAAACTGGTCAACCACTTGTAAAAGAATGAAACTAGAACACTTTCTAACACCATACACAAAAATAAACTCAAAACGGATTAAAGATCTAAACATAAGACCAGAAACTATAAAACTCCTAGAGGAGAACATAGGAAAAACACTCTCTGACATAAATCACAGCAGGATCCTCTATGGCCCACCTCCCAAAATATTGCCAGGACATGGAAGCAACCTGGATGTCCATCAGCAGACAAATGGATAAGAAAGCTGTGGTACATATACACAATGGAGTATTACTCAGCTATTAAAAAGATGATTTGAATCAGTTCTAATGAGGTGGATGGAACTGGAGTCTATTATACAGAGTGAAGTAAGCCAGAAAGAAAAACACCAATACAGTATACTAATGCATATATATGGAATTTAGAAAGATGGTAATGATAACCCTGTATGCGAGACAGCAAAAGAGACACAGATGTATAGAACAGTCTTTTGGACTCTGTGGGAGAGGGCAAGGGTGGGATGATTTGGGAGAATGGCATTGAAACATGTATAATATCATATGTGAAATGAATCACCAGTCCAGGTTCAATGCATGATACAGGATGCTCAGGGCTGGTGCACTGGGATGACCCAGAGCGATGGTATGGGGAGGGAGGTGGGAGGGGGGTTCAGGATTGGGAACACGTGTACACCCATGGTGGAGTCATGTCAATGTATGGCAAAACCAATACAATATTGTAAAGTAATTAGCCTCCAATTAAAATAAATACATTTATATTAAAAGTAAATAAATACACACACACAATGTATTAATACAATATCTCATGAATAATTTTTATAATGATCACATGTTGAAGTGGCAATATTTTGGATACATCAGGTTTAAATAAAATGTACTATTAAAACTAATTTTTCCTATTTTTTACATTGTTTAATAAGGCCACCAAAAATTTTTAAATTACATAATATCTTCATCAGCTCAGACTGCTATAACAAAATACCATAGATAGAGGTGGCTTCTCACAACTCTGGAGGCTGGGAAATCCAAGATTAAAGTGTTGGTATATTTGGTTCTTAATGGAGGTCAATATCTCATGAATAATTTTTATAATGATCACATGTTGAAGTGGCAATATTTTGGATACATCAGGGTTAAATAAAATGTACTATTAAAACTAATTTTTCCTATTTTTTACATTGTTTAATAAGGCCACCAAAAAATTTTAAATTACATAATATCTTCATCAGCTCAGACTGCTATAACAAAATACCATAGATAGAGGTGGCTTCTCACAACTCTGGAGGCTGGGAAATCCAAGATTAAAGTGTTGGTATATTTGGTTCTTAATGGAGGACCTTCTTCCTGGCCTGCAGGTAGCTGCCTTCTTGCTGTATCCCTACATGGTAGAGAGAGAGAGCTCTGGTCTCTTCCTCTTCTTAGAAGGACAGCAATACCATAATAGAGGCCCCATCTTCATAACTAGAGATTTGGGCAATAAAAAGTTAAATAACGAAATTGGTAATTTAAAATAATATATTTATACCAAAACACTCAGGTATATTATTAACTAAGATGCCAAAAATTGCATAAATTTTTAAAAAAGTGTGAAGCCTCAAAGAACTTTTGAGCTTGAGATGGGCAGCTTCAGTCTTAGGGTGAGCAGTAGAGTAGCAGAGTCAAGAACAGAGGGTTGGGGTTGACAGAGGAGGGTTTTAAGACCCAGGCTCTGCCACTTATTAGCTACATGCCTTTGGGCAAATCATTTAACTTTTCCTAGCTTCTGTTTCCTCAACAATTAAGTGATGACAATAAATAGCCTTCCTCACAGAGTTGCAAGACTCAATAAGCCAGTTAGAGGACTTGCCTGGTGATCCAGTGGCTAAAATTCTGTGCTCCCAGTGCAGGGGGCCCAGGTTTGATCCCTGGTCAGGGAATTAGATCCCATATGGTGCAACTCAGCATCCCATGCATCAACTAAAGACCCCACATGCTGCGGCTAAGCCCCAGTATAGCCAAATAAATAAATTTTTTTTAAAAAAGCATGACAGAAGCTTAAATATGAAAGACAACATAAAGCGTACTGGTTATTGTTGCTGTGATTATAGCTATGCCTCCAGACTCTTGTCAGCTATTAGGGGTACTTTAGGGAGAAAAACTGGGATGCACCATCTCAGTGTGTCCTATCCCTACTCTGTGAACATGCCTACAGCAGCCACCTTCCTTTCCTGCTTCTGAGGCTGGCCAGCCCTTCTGATCGGTATGTTACACCCTAACAAATGTTCTGAGTGTCTCTAGGGAAGTTATGGCTAAATGTGGCTGGCCTGAGGTTCAGCTCTGTATACAGCTCTGTTCTTCCCTGCTTTGAGACCTCAGGAGACTACCGCATGTTCAGGTCCTTGGGCAGTATCTTGCTGTAGCCCAGGTGCACTG
Source organism: Aepyceros melampus (assembly GCA_006408695.1). Lineage (NCBI taxonomy): Eukaryota > Metazoa > Chordata > Mammalia > Artiodactyla > Bovidae > Aepyceros > Aepyceros melampus. The sequence continues at coordinate 247,925 of SJXQ01012414.1, read as the reverse complement.
ATTACACGGTATGTATTTATGTCATGTTTGCATGTCATCTGGACTATTTTGACGGCTCAGCAATATTTGATGTTTCCTTGTTTTGTGATTGTATATGGCTACTGCTCAATAACTATTGATTAATGGATTGAAAGAAATAAAACTAAAATATATGCAGTGTTGTCACCACCTTCTATACTCTCACATCACGTCTCTCACATTGCTGTGTGAGAGAAGAGGAGGTAGGAGAAGGGTATCTATACCTCCAAGTCCCAAAGTCAAGAAGTAGTCCTTTCACTGTGGTGGCAAGCACTACAGCGTTTCTGTCCTGATTCTTTCCCAGCTAGTTAGGTAATGTGGGGGTTGGAAAGGTCAAGGCCTTTGGGATCAGCTGACCTAGGGCAGTGACTCAGTTCCATCATTTACTAGTGAGAGCACTGGAGTTTACTAGTAGGTAATCCCCTTCAACCTCTTTGGACTTTAATGTCCCAACCAACCCATCTCCCAGAGTTGGCAAGGATTGAATGAGGCAAAAACCAAGAAGTTCTTGGCCTGGATGGGACATGTTGAATAAATACTAGTGTCCTTTCCATGTAAAAATAATTTTGGTGCTATGGAAAGGCAGATATTTGGCTCTGGGCTGGGCAATGTTTTTTTGAATCTAAGGGAAATTCAGATTTTCCTTTTGTATTTTCTTCAGTTGTGGAACATGTGGAAATTAAAGTCTGGCTTGCAAGCTAGATAAGGAAAAGAAGAGAAAGAAAAAGGAAGTCAGTAACCATGGCCAGGTGATAAAGATTAAAACAGTAAATGCTTCTCTACATATATGCTTGCATGCATACATGCATATCTCTGTTCTATTTCTATCATTCCCTCCTTTCTATTCTCCTTTCCTTTATGTCATGACATCTTTTTGGTTTTGTTCTACCAGCATTGTTTTCTATTTTATTTGTGGACTACATTATATATTCACATAGCTCAAAATTCAAAAGGTATAAAGGGGGATGCAATGAAAAGTCTCATTTCCACCCTGTTCTTCAGCCACCAATTTCTTCTCCTTAAAGGCAACCACTGTTACCAAATTCATGTATCTCTTCCTAAAATATTGTTTACCCTCTTTTTATACAATTGATCTCATACTCTACTACTATCTGAATCTTGCTTTTTGACTTAATCTTGAAGATTATCCCACATCTCACATCTATGCATGTAAAGCTCCCTTGCTCTCCCTTAATTTACTTTCAATGACATTTTATTTTGTGTATGTACCATTGCTTATTTAACTAGTACCCTATTGAGGAACATTCAGGCTGTCTGTTTTTTGCTTTTAAGTAAACTCATTGGAAAAGACTCTGATGCTGGGAGGGATTGGGGGCAGGAGGAGAAGGGGATGACAGAGGATGAGATGGCTGGATGGCATCACTGACTCAATGGACGTGAGTCTGAGTGAACTCCAGGAGTTGGTGATGGACAAGGAGGCCTGGCATGCTGCAATTCGTGGAGTCACAAAGAGTCGGACACGACTGAGCGACTGAACTGAACTGAACTGAACTGAATGTTGTAATAAATAATCTTGCATATGTAATTTTACAGAAAGTATATCTGCAACTCCTGTAACTACAAATGTACTTAATTCAAATTCCTGATATGGAATTTCTGGGTGAAAAAATAACATGCATCTGTAAATTAACTAATGCTGTCAAACTGCCCTTTGTAGAAGTTGTATGAATGCAAGTACTATGCTGCAGAAAGAAACCAAAGTACATATACAGAAAGTAACAGGGACAATTTGCTAATGGGCTTCCCCGGTGGCTCAGTCAGTAAAGAATCTACCTGCAATACTGTGTTAGATCCCTGGGTCATGAAAATCCCCTGGAGAAGGAAATGACAACTCACTCCAGTATTCTTGCTTGATAAATCCCTTGGACAGAGAAGCCTGATGGGCTACAGTCCGTGGGGTCCAAAGAATTGATCAGGACTTAGCGACTAAGCTACTGAAAAGTTGTTGAATCACGCAAAGATGCCGGGATTCTTGGCCCTCAGAGAAGAATTCAATCTGGGGACAGAGACAAGGCTTAATCACTCAGAGCTTTTGTGTAATAAAGTTTTATTAAAGTATAAAGGAGATAGAGAAAGCTTCTGATATAGGCATCAGAAGAGGGCAGGAAGAGTACCCTCCTGCTAGTCTTCAGCTGGATGTTATATAGTCACTAGCACTGGAAAAAGCAAGAGAGTTTCAGAAAAACATCTATTTCTGCTTTATTGACTGTGCCAAAGCCTTTGACTGTGTGGATCACAATAAACTGTGGAAAATTCTGAAAGAGATGGGAATGTCAGACCACCTAACCTGCCTCTTGAGAAATCTGTATGCAGGCCACGAAGCAACAGTTAGAACTGGACATGGAACAAAGGACTGGTTCCAAATAGGAAAAGGAGTACATCAAGGCTATATGCTGTCACCCTGCTTATTTAACTTGTATGCAGAGAACATCATGAGAAATGCTGGTCTGGAAGAAGCACAAGCTGGAATCAAGGTTGTTGGGAGAAATATCAACAACCTCAGATATGCAGATGACACCACCCTTATGGCAGAAAGTGAAGAGGAACTAAAAAGCCTCTTGATGAAAGTGAAAGAGGAGAGTGAAAAAGTTGGCTTAAATAGATGGGAATCCCAGACCACCTGACCTGCCTCTTGAGAAACCTGTATGCAGGTCAGGAAGCAACAGTTAGAACTGGACATGGAACAGCAGACTGGTTCCAAATAGGAAAAGGAGTATGTCAAGGCTATATATTGTCACCCTGCTTATTTAACTTATATGCAGAGTACATCATGAGAAATGCTGGACTGGAAGAAACACAAGCTGGAATCAAGATTGCTGGATCAATAACCTCAGATATGCAGATGACACCACCCTTATGGCAGAAAGTGAAGAGGAGCTAAAAAGCCTCTTGATGAAAGTGAAAGAGGAGAGTGAAAAAGTTGGCTTAAAGCTCAACATTCAGAAAACGAAGATCATGGCATCCAGTCCCATCACTTCATGGGAAATAGATGGGGAAACAGTGGAAACAGTGTCAGACTTTATTTTTCTGGGCTCCAAAATGACTGCAGCCATGAAATTAAAAGATGCTTACTCCTTGGAAGAAAAGTTATGACTAACCTAGATAGCATATTCAAAAGCAGAGACATTACTTTGCCGACTAAAGTCCGACTAGTCAATGCTATGGTTTTTCCAGTAGTCATGTATGGATGTGAGAGTTGGACTGTAAAGAAGGCTGAGCACCAAAGAATTGATGCTTTTGAACTGTGGTGTTAGAGAAGACTCTTGAGAGTCCCTTGGACTGCAAAAAGATCCAACCAGTCCATTCTGAAGGAGATCAGCCCTGGGATTTCTTTGGAAGGAATGATGCTGAAGCTGAAGCTCCAGTACTTGGCCACCTCATGCGAAGAGTTGACTCATTGGAAGACTCTGATGCTGGGAGGGATTGGGGGCAGGAGGAGAAGGGGACGACCGAGGATGAGATGGCTGGATGGCATCACGGACTCCATGGGCGTGGGTCTGGGTGAACTCCGGAAGTTGGTGATGGACAGAGAGGCCTGGCGTGCTGCAATTCATGGGGTCTCAAAGAGTCGGACACAACTGAGCGAATGAACTGAACTGAACTGTACATAATGTAGCAAGAGTTGTTTTTTTTAAAACAATATGGGAACATATTTTTAAAAAGAAGCAAAATCTAATGTATATGGTTGTGTGAATTACATACAATTTTTATTTTCTCTTTATGCCTTCAAATATTTTGTCTTTTTATGCAATTAATCTACATTTCTCTGTCATCAAAAATATTACTTGAAATAAAAAGTGCTTTGATGACAATGACCAGTCACACTCTTCTATAATTAGAGTGCCGAATCTCGTTCGTGGGCTGCTGCGGAAGGGCGGGTATTCAGCAGATATGCACCCTTATACACATTACTTACTACAGGCTCCCATCCAACTGGGCAGTGCCCTGGCATTACGATGGCTCCATATTTTGATTGTCATGCCAGAGAACTTGCATCACTAGAAATTTTGTTTCAAAATAGGCGTCTTCCTGGGAATGTGTATGTAGCTTCAATGGAAAGGTCATAGGTTTTAATGCTGGCCGTGATTCTTACTATCTGCATGACCTTGGACAGATTGTTTTAATTTTCTGAGGCTTGTTTATAAAATGAGGATAAAAGATACCTATCCCAGAACCTATGCGGCAGGTTGGAAACTAAATGAATGTGTGTAATGCCTCTGGCCCTCACTAGAGTTCACTTGCCTCCGCTTCGTCCATACAAAGCATATCTGAGAATGTCACATTGCTCATCAGCTAGTGTGGTTGTCACAAGATCTCCAAGTACACCTTGGCCTAATATTGGATCACAAAGTTCTCTGTAATGCATGCATACACCTGGGCTTCCCAGGTGGTGCTAGTGGGAAAGAACCTGCCTGCCAATGCAGGAGACGTAAGAGATGCTGGTTCGATCCCTGGGTGGGGAAGATCCCCTGGAGGGAGAAAATGGCAACCGATTCAAGTATCCTTGCCTGGGAAATCCCAAGGACAGAGGAACCTGGTGGGCTGCAGTCTGTAGGGTTGCAAAGATTCAAAAACGACTGAAGTGACTAAGCATGTGCTCTCATTAAAAAAAAAAAAGTACTTACTTGGCTGTGCCAGGTCTTAGTGGCACATGGGATCTCTGTTGCAGCATGTGAGATCTAGTTTCCTGAGCAGGGATTGAACCTGGGCCCCCTGCATTGAGTCTTAGACATCAGGGAAGTCCCTGAATGCATAGCCTTTTAGATTACCAAAAAGGTGGTGAATTTTCCCTAGGAACTGCTGGTTTCACTATCATTTTCCACGCTTCTCCTCAGTTGAACCACTGTTGATGTGTGCTTGCTCAGTCGCTTTAGTCACATCCGACTCTTTGCGACCCCATGGACTGTAGCGCTCCAGGCTCCTCTGTCCATGGACTTCTCCAGGCAAGAATACTTGAGTGGGTAGCCATTTCCCTCTCCAGGAGATCTCCCTGACTCAGGGATCAAACCAGCATCTCTTATGTCTCCTGCATTGGCAGGCGGGTTCTTTACCACTAGGGCCACCTGGGAAGCCCCAGAATAGAGGCACAGTCATACAAAACCGACTTGTGGACACAGAGGGGAAGGAAGGCGGATAAATTGAGAGGGGAGCATATGCATGCACGCACGTGCTCAGTAGTGTCCAACTCTTTGTGACCTCATGGGTAGGCTCCCTGTCCATGGAAGTTTCCAGGCAAGAATACTGGAGTGGGTTGCCATTTCCCTCTCCAGGGGATCTTTCTGATCCAGAGATTGAACCCACACTTCTTGTGTCTCCTGCATTGGCAGGTGGATTCTTTACCACTGGCACCAACTGGGTAGCTCACTCCTGACATGGGGACATTTTTTTAGCTAACTTCACTCAGCTACAGAAACTTTCCACCAACACTCATCACCAGCTTGTTGGCAGCACAGAGGAGTTGTTTCTGACTGGGCATGCACAGAACCTAAAATATCCATGAAAATGGAATTTTACCAGGATTTTCTGTCAAAGGGGAACCAAAGTTCCCTCGGTTCTATTTTTCTTTTTTTGCCAGAGAGAGATTTTCTGGCAGGATTTTGACACCGCAGGAGGGAACATGTATATGAAATGTTGTGATAATTTAGTCCACTAAAACAGAGAAGCCCAATGCCCATAAATGATGTAGCTCAAATTTCCTAAGACCCTGAATTACAGATGGGACCAGTTGTTCAGTTATGCCCTTTTATTGCATGCAACGGCAGGTTGCTTATACAACCAACATACGTCATTTGTAGAAAAGAGATAGCAAACATTTTTAAATGTCTTGTAGGTTGCATTCCTCTCCCTCCTCCCTGCCCCCATTGGAATGGGAACTTTAATGTTACCATATCACCTGGAATAGGACATGGGTTGAAGTTAGTTTCTGTAGTGGATCCAAGATGGCTGCCTAAGGTTGATTTCCCCCTAAGGGATAAACTTTTCTAGCCATGGGCCAAAGTAAATTTAATAGAGGGGAGTGCTGGGGAAGGTTGTCCTGGGTGGGCAGAGCTGCTGCGGATCAATAGGTACTTCTAAATTCTGAGAAAGTGAGTTGCCTTATATTTTTTTCCAGTTCTGGAATCATGGAAAACCAAGGCTAGAAATGACATTGCCTGGCATGGCAGCTGCATCCTGGCTTTTAGGTTTTCAATGACTCCCTTGTAAGCATCATTTGATACTGGCCATGCATTGCCCGACCTGGCCAAGCTGAGACGAGAGGGAGGCATTCTGCAACTGACAGCCCCATTCTGGGGATGTGGGGAGGATGGTCTCTGAGCACTGGATATGTCCATCACAGAGCTGAACAAAGGATAGACATCTGGTACCTTCTTCACTCTAATCCAAGTCCCAGTTGGGACACTGGATCCTTAGCCTCCAAGAGACTATAATTTGGGAACTGGGAAGGGACTTGTTGAAAGAGGAGTCATTTGAGATGGGTGAGAGCTGAAGAGCTGGTTAAGGAAGAGGAAGGTAGAAATCTAAACTCAGCGTAGAAACCTAGCAGTGCATGGTACAATCGCTGAGACCCAATTCTGCCAACATCTCTCTTAAGGAAGGCGGAAGATTTCATAATGCATTTCAGAAAAGTGTCAGCATTCTCATCAATAACAAGAAAAAATTATTTTTCTATTTTTAGACGACTGGCAATTATCAGATCCTGGGAGAAGTAAAAGGCAAGATGCCTGCCTGGGGAAGCAAGGCTTTTGTGGGTAGAAAAATTAAAAATGCAAGATGGCTTCTGCAAAGTGCCAAATAAATGATTTAGGCAGTAATTGCCTTGCAACTGAAAGAAAGGAAAATAATCAGGGCTCCTTGGACTACCCCCTCCCAATGCCATATGACTAACTTCCTAGGGAGGAAAGAAATATTTGTTGAAAGCATGATGGACCTGTCAAAAATCCAAGAAATCAATTACATAAATTGTGAAGCATAAGTCACAATTCTATTTGTTCTCCAAGTGTGTAAAATTTTCCACTGAGAGAAAATAAGAACCCACTACTGCTTCTGCCCAGAGAATCACACATGCCTCTTGCACAAGCCCCCTAATTTTAATCAAGCCATGTCTGTAGCTGTTTTGATGACTAGCATTTGTCATTTGAGGAATATAGACAGACCATTGGTCAGCAGGTCATCTTTATTTTGATAGGATCAGTGATATAGACTAGTATCTAATGAAGCAATGAAACAGAGATGGTCAGGAGGCAAAGTAGATGACCGAAGTCATCAAAAAGTCTACAATGTTGGCAAATCACTTTGTCATAAATGTGCAGGACAGGCTCCTGGGTCTTGAAGGACTTAGGTGGGGAGAAAGGTTGGGAGGCTCTTCCAGGGAGGGCAAGACTGTGCTGAAAGATGCGGAGACGGGACGGAGTAGGCGTCAGAGAACAGCTGTGGAAAGGGTGTGATTGAAGCAGATGTTTCTCTGTGAGGACTTGGGAGAAAATGATGTAGAGTACTGGGTGACATGGGATAGGAAACGGTAGTGACTATTTTGAAAAGACATGCTGTCCCGGTCTGAGTTCCCTCAAAAGCACACCCTGCATATGGAATTGGGGACAAGTAGTTTATTTGGGAAGTAAGAACAGGAAATGTGGTGAGCAAGTGGGAGAGTGAGATGGAGGACTTCCCTGGCAGTCCAGTGGCTGAGACTTCATGCTCCCAAATGCAGGGGGCCTAGGTTCAATCCTGGTCAGGGAACTAGATCCCACACGCTAAGACTAAGAGTTCCAGTGACATAACTAAAGATCCTGCACGCTGCAACTAAGACCCGGCACAGCCAAATAAGTAACATATATTTAAATTAAAGAAAGGAAGTGGAAAGGAGGATGGAAAGTCAGCAAAGCGTGTGAATGATGGTTGTCATTGTGCATAACCAGGGCGCAATCCTGCTGGGGTCTTCCCAGAAACTTGAGGAACACTCAAGTGATTTTTCCCTTGGAATTGATCATGAGTCACAGAATGAACAATTTCCATTTTTAAAGATATCATCACTTCCCTTCATTGTTAATGGAAAATGAAGAAACACAATTTCATTCAAACTTTACAAATATCTTTACATTTAGCCTGTGATGAAGGATGAGAAAGCTCAAGCTGCAGTTAGACTTCATGACCCAGTTAAGCTTCCAGAAATAAAGCTGAGAATAAGCATGCATTTAGCAAACATAATTAAAGCCTTCCAGTGAAGTCTGACAGTGAACAGTTGACACAGTCATGAGTAAGACTTCAGGATGGTTCCATATGAGGAATGAGGAAGCTGAGGTTTTGATCTATCCAGTTCTGTCTTACTGGCTTGAAGATTGCACCTGGGTCTTTAACTCCAAGCAATTATGGCCTCTCTGCAAGCAAGCTGGATGTGCTCCTAGTATGAGGTCAGAGAAAGCCTTCAAGAGTGACAGCACTATTCACTATAGCCAAGACATGGAGACAACCTAAATGTCCATCGACAGATGAATACATAAATAAGATGTGGTGTGTATTCAATGGAATATTACTCAGCTATAAAAAAGAATGAAATAATGCCATTTGCAGCAACATGGTGGACCTAGAGATTATCGTACCAAGTGAAGGAAGTCAGATAAAGAAAAATACCATATGGTATCACTTATATGTGGAATCTATAATATGACATAAATTAACTTATCTGTGAAACAGAAGCAAGACTCGGCAGACACAGAGAACACACTTGTGGTTGCCAAGGAGAAGCAGGTAGGAGAGGGATGGATTGAGAGTTTGGGATCAACAGATATAAACTATTATATACTTAATAGATAATAATGTCCTACTCTATAGCACATGGAACTATATTCAATACCCTGTGATAAACCATAGTAGAATATGAAAAATGATGTATATATAACTGAATCACTTGGCTGTACAGCAGAAATTAATAGAACATTGTAAATCAACTATGAAAGTGAAGTCGCTCAGTCGTGTCCGACTCTTTGCAACCCCATGGACTGTAGCCTATCAGGCTCCTCTGTCTATGGGATTTTCCAGGCAAGAGTGCTGGAGTGGATTGCCATTTCCTTCTCCAGGGGACCTTCCTGACCCAGGAATCAAACCCAGGTCTCCCACATTGCAGGCAGACGCTTTACCGTCTGAGCCACCAGGGAAGCCCAGCTATACTTCAGTTTAAAACAGAACAAAAAAAATAAAAAAGCATAACAGGTGCTTGAGAAAGTTCACCATCACCTTGCATGGGAGCTTTCCACTGAGTTGCAGGTGACTTGAGGTGCGCAGGGGAGAGATGCATTGCCATGCTTCATTAGCTCTGCCATGCATTCTTCTTGCCTTCAAGGAAAACTCTAAGAAAAGGATGTTGGTTCTCGCATCCCCAGCTGCCCCTTTCTCCTTCTTCCTGTGTTTTGTGCATTTCTCTTCCAACCTCATCTTCCAGAGTCCTTGCCTCTTTTTCAGGTAACTGGATGGGGGTGGGAGACCAAAGGCAGCTTTTGCCTTTCAGCAGATGACCAAAGAAGGAATTTTAAATGACAAAATGTCAGCTGATTGAGAAATCTGTTTGGGGAGAGACAGCAAACTACCCAGATCCTTGAAATAAAGTTACCTTCTGGGCTTCTGCCAAATGTCAGCTTGCTCCCAGCCCTGGGGACTCTGATGTGTTGCTCATGAATGCGCAGCATCACCTTATTTTCTGCAAGACTGCAAACCAGGAGATAGTCTTCTGTTGACATTTGGAATTGCCACAACTGTAAAGTGACAGTGACTTTGGGTGGACACCATATATGTGAATTGAGAATAAGAAAAGAAATGTTTTCAAAATATTAATCAAAAGAATTCTTTTCAACAGGAGATCTTTCTTGCTCTTACAAGAGCAGCTCAGGAGCCAGAACTATCACAGAAACTATCAGCCATGGATGGAGAGAGTCATCCGACACCTGAAATGATGACATTCTGTATTCCTGCCACACGCAGGCATCTCCACGGCGACCGACTGTCACGTCACCAAACAGGCGAGAACACGAACACAAAGAGAAATAGCACTAGTGAATGGATGATGATTCAGTTTCCATGCAAATAGCCTAAATCAGAACAATAAAAGAAAGGAAATCTCCTAAGATGAAAGTAGAATTATTTAGGAATTGACTTTCCTCCCCCTCTGATAGCATTTCTTTTTACACAGGTTATTTTTTAAGTTGCTTTTGGGAGGGTTTGGCAGGAATGACAAGCCTGTTAGGGATCACAGTAATAAAAATCTTAAGTCTGGAGGGAGTTCAAGGGGTCACCTTGTTCAGCTTCTGCTTTCCAGGCAGAAATGATTACTACAATAGTGTTCTGAAAGAGACTGCAGGAAAGATGATTTGACAGTCTTTTACAATATCCCAGCTTATAATGTTTTAACTCCTCCAAAAGACAGTCCTTTCCTATATCAATTGTGTGTCTCTGCACTGAATTTTAAGACTATGTTTTACATTCTGTTCTCACTGGCACAAGGAAACAGCTGGTCACGGCGAATGAGACACTCTGCATTTGTGATAATATATCTCCCCCTCATGTTCTGGGATCCCGCTGTTCCTGAACCAATAGAGTTGGCCCTTCACAGAATTACCAGAGAAGAAGGGAGTAAGGAATAACTGGTTGGCATGAGTGTAAGAGATTGCAATTATTCCCCCAACACTTGCCACAGTTGCTTATAAGAAAATTACTTTCAGGACTTCCCTCGTGGTCCACTGGTTAAAAGTCTTCCTACCAGTGTAGGGGACATGGGTTCAATCCCTGGTGTGGGAAGATTCCACATGCCTTGAGGCAACTGAGCCTGCGTGCCACAGATCCCAGTCTCCGCAGCAAGAGAAGTCACTGCAATCGGAAGCCTGTGCAGCAAGAAGCCCAAGCACCAAACCTTAGACAGTAGTCCCTGCTCACCGCAGCTAGAGAAGGCCTGTGAGCTCCAGAGCAAGCAAACAAACAATAAACAAAATGTTAAAAAGCACTCTAAAAAGAAAAAAAGAGGCAGCAGCCCGCAGCCACTGAGGTACTTGTGCTTTCAGGGGCCTCCACGGTAACTGGCTGCAGTGGGCAATTCCTGTGACAACACAGTTCCTGCTGGTAAACACATGAGATTCTGGGTTGTTTTGTGAATAACAGTATATCAAAATATATTCCCTGTTTCTAATAAGGAAAATAAAAACAAGAGAATGCCTGAAAAAAGAAAATCACTTTCCCTTGGAACTTCTCTGGTGGTCCAGTGGAAAACTCCATGGTTCCACTGCAGGGGGCATAGGTTCAATCCCTGGTAAGGAAACTAAAATACCAAATGCCATGTGGCATGGCAAAAAAAAGCAGCATATAACTAAAAGAAACTTGTGTGTGTGTGTTAGTCTCTCAGGCATGTCCGACTCTTAGTAACCCCATGGACTGTAGCCTACCAGGCTTCTCTGTCTATGGGATTTTCATGGCAAGAATACTAGAGTGGGTTGCCATTTCCTTCTCCAGGGGATCTTCCTGACCCAGGGATCAAAGCTGGGTCTCCCACATTGTAGGCGGACTCTTTACCGTCTGAGCCACCAGGGAAGCTTCCCTAAATTTCTGCAAGCCAGCATGTAGGTGAGGTGACCCAGCTTTGGCCATCCAGACCCAGCGCCTTGGAGAGTAGGGGGTGCAACAAGAAAGGAGAAAGTGCATGGATCAGAGCTACTCTTCCCACCAGGACAGCCCTCCCAGGACCTAGCACTCAGAAAGGAACAGCCCTCCTGAAATGGAAGTCAGGCACATTTTCTTGTTGGAGAAGCCTCCGCTGTCCCCTAACCCAGTAGTCCAGCCACTGGAACTCAAGCAAAATCAACAGGACAGAGGCCGAAACAAACAGGGCCTTCACCAAGACAGTTGTCCTCAGCTCTCCTTCCCCACCTCCCGTAACACACATGATGAATGAGGTACACACTCAACCCTTGCGAGGGCAGACCCAGATTTTGAAGAAACTCCCTGAAATCTGGTGGTTAAATAATGCCCCACGTGCATCCCAGATGCCCACAATTCTAACAGTCCATCAGCTGGCTCCTGGCCCTGGACTGAAGCTGGGCAAACTGGGCTGGACTGACACACACTTCCAGGTCCTCAGGCTGGATCACTGCTGTCTCTCTCTCTCTCTCTTGAAGCCATGGGGATGGAAAGACAGTGGGGTGACCACAAGGCTCCCCTGAAGGCCATATGCAGATATTAGAAATTATAGATCAGTCACAGGCTTCTGTCTATTAAGACATAAATATGGTCAAGCCCTTTCCCCGTCAGCAGCCCTCACTTGTGTGGGGACCTGAGCAGGGAAAGGAGAGGGGTTGGGGGCAGGCATCAGAACACAGCAGACTGTGGGTCCAGCTCCCTCTGAGTCCTCATTTTTGTTCTATAGTAATATTTATACCACTTTCGGCTCCACTGCACATTGTTGCTAAGTCACTTCAGTCGTGTCCAACTCTGCGACCCCATAGACGGCAGACCACCAGGCTCCCCTGTCCCTGGGATTCTCAAGGCAAGAACACTGGAGTGGGTTGCCATTTCCTTCTCCAGTGCAGGAAAGTGAAAAGTGAAGTCGCTCAGTCATGTCCGACTCTGAGCGACCCCATGAACTGCAGCCCACCAGGCTCCTCCGTCCATGGGATTTTCCAGGCAAGAGTACTGGAGTGGGGCGCCATTGCCTTCTCTGCCACTGCACTTTATCTAAACTGATTTTCACTGTTCAGTGTGTCTCTTAGGGAAACACAAGTAACAAGGATGTAATGCCCACCCTTGATGGCTCTAGCCTCCTCTTCCTTCTGCTTCATTGGAAGGACTGATGTTGAAGCTGAAATTCCAATCCTTTGGCCACCTGATGCAAAGAACTGACTCACTGGAAAAGACTCTGATACTGGAAAAGATTGAAGGAGGGAAGAGAAGGGGACAACAGAGGATGAGATGGTTGGATGGCATCACTGACTCGATGGACATGAGTTTGGATAAACTCCGGGAGTTGGCGATAGACAGGGAGGCCTGGCATGCTGCAGTCCATGGGATCATAAAGAGTCGGACACGACTGAGTGACTGAACTGAACTGAATGAGCACCTTTGATGGCTCTAGCCCCCTCTTCCTCCCTGGTGACTTGTCCAGGCCAGGAGGGACTGCTTGTGACTCCATTGGTACCCCGAACTTTTGGCTGCATTTGCATTCAGCTGAAGAGTGTCCCTGTCCCCTTTCCCTGGTCTTAGCCATCTGAGTTGCAGTACTCAGAGTCCTTCGTCCCAGGGACCAGAGCAGATCTGACCCCAGCTGGCCACTTGGTGCCTCCCCTCCATTGGACACTGGCCTAGGCCTCTGAGGCTCCCAAGGGCAGGGCCCTTTGGAGTAGGGGCGGCCCTGGTCTACTGCACCAGAGCACGGAAAGAGAATACAATGAGACCATCTTGAAAAAGAATAACCTAAACTACCAAGGTAAGAACAGCTCTAAGACAGCAAGACAATCCCAAAGAGAAGGTGCTCCACTTATAAAACTTTTAATATATCCAAACAAAACTATAATTCAAAAAGACACATGCACCCCTATGCTCACAGTAGCCAACACATTGGGACAACCTAAATGTCTCTTAGTAGATGAATGGATAAAGATGTGGGACATACACACAATGGAATACTGCTGCTGCTGCTGCTGCTGCTAAGTCGCTTCAGTCGTGTCCCACTCTGTGCGATCCCAGAGATGGCAGCCCACCAGGCTCCCCCATCCCTGGGATTCTCCAGGCAAGAACACTGGAGTGGGTTGCCATGTCCTTCTCCACAATGGAATACTACTCAGCCACAAAAAAGAATAATGTCATTTGCAGCAACATGGATGTGCCAAGAGGTTACCATACTGAGTGAAGTTAAATCAGAAAGAAACAGACAAATACCATATGATATCACTTATGTTGTTGCTGCTATTTACTTGCTAAGTCATGTCCAACTCTTTGCGACTCCATGGACTGTAGCCCGCCAGGCTCCTTTGTCCATGGGATTTCCCAGGCAAGAATACTGGAGCAGTTTGCCGTTTCCTTTTCCAGGGGATCTTTTGGACCCACGTCTCCTGCTTGGCAGGTAGATTCTTTACCACTGAGCCACCAAGGAAGCCTGATACCACTCATATGTGGAATCTAAAACACAACACAAACTTATCTATGACACAAAACCAGACTCACAAATATGGAGAACAGACTTGGGGTTATCGAGGGGGAGGCATGGATTGGGAGCCTGGGATGGATTGGGTCCTATACAGTAGGACCTTGTTTATCCATCCTACATATAAGAGTTTGCGTATGCTAATCCCAAATGCATACCTAGTTCTTCTCTCTCTGGGGGGCATATAGGTGGGTTTCATGTCCCTGCTCTCCCGGTGGTCAGGCAGACCATATGATTGTGCCTGTCAGTGGGTCATAACTGGGGTGTCATTCTCCAGGACTGAATGCTTATTTGATGAGGTAAGACTCTCCATCCCTCTATTCTCCTGCCATGATGATCCTGGAAGCCTGGGTGGGGTGAGTCAAATGAATATCTGGTGCCACTGAATCACCCCGTGGAGTACAGCTGCCCAGACAGTCTTCTAGATTCAAAGTGGACTTTACGTGAGTGAGAAGGAACCATTTATTGTTAAACCCCTGGGATATTCAGGTTGTCACTGCAGCATCACCTAGCTTATCCTAACCAGCACAGCGTGGGCTTTTAGCCTGCTATAGCTCTAGTCAACTCTTAAAATGAACTGAAATCACTCAGAATAGTAGCAGTTAAAATCTCAGCCACCATCTCACAGAGTTCTTGAACAATAATAAAAATATTGATGGCAATCACTAATAATTATTCCTGCAAAGTAAGCAGGAAAGCACTAATTTCCATTTGAGTTGGTGGCATCTTTGTTACTGGGAATGGAAGGAAAATACCAATTTTTAGTAAATCTGATTGCATAATCTGTATGTTGTGCCATAATTGAAATTGTATGTTTTGCTTAGCAATAGATTCATGAAATGATTTAAAAATAAGTCTTAAATTGTGCTGTAACTTTTGAATCACAACTCCTCCTTTTCCGTGTACAGTACATCACAAAAGATATCTATCCTCAACTCAAGAGGACAGAACTGCAATTAGGATGTTTTTGGCTACAAGTAGCAACCCTCCCTGGAGAAGGCAATGGCACCTCACTCCAGTACTCTTGCCTAGAAAATCCCATGGATGGAGGAGCCTGGTAGGCTGCAGTCCATGGAGTCACTAAGAGTCGGACATGACTGAGCGACTTCACTTTCACTTTTAACTTTCATACATTGGAGAAGGAAATGGCAACCGACTCCAGTGTTCTTGCCTTGAGAATCCCAGGGACAGGGGAGCCTGGTGGGTTGCCATCTATGGGGTCGCACAGAGTCGGAGACGACTGAAGCGACTTAGCAGCACAGCAGCAGCAACCCTCCCACCCCTATAAAAACTAGCTGAAACAGTAAGGACCTGAACTATCGCACACTATTGAGAGTCTAGGGGCTTTATGGCAGAGAGGGCGATGGCACCTGACTCCAGTACTCTTGCCTGGAAAATCCTATGGATGGAGGAGCCTGGTGGGCTACAGTCCATGGGGTCGCTAAGAGTCGGACACGACTGTGCGACTTCACTTTCACTTTTCACTTTCATGCATTGGAGAAGGAAATGGCAACCCACTCCAGTGTTCTTGCCTGGAGAATCCCAGGGACGGGGGAACCTGGTGGGCTGCTGTCTATGGGGTCACACAGAGTCGGACACGACTAAAGTGACTTAGCAGCAGCAGCAGCAGGGGCTTTGTGGGGCTCAGGGCTAGCCCATCCAGCAGCTCGATCACATCATCAAGGACTTAGATTATTTTCTGAAGTTGGTAGTGGGGCAGTGCAACAGTTCCAGACATCACATCTACATAGGGTGATGTTCAGAAGGCTATAAGAGACCATCCCATCTTGTGTTTCTTACAGAGAGAAAATATTTCCCAGAAGCTACTTCTCATTGGTCAGAAGTGGTCACAAGCACAATCCTGAAGCCATCACTGATGAGAAGGATAAAATCGTCACAATTGGTTGAGAACCCTCAGGTCAGACGTAAGAGAATGAGCATTTGGGTGGAGGTATTTGGGGAGTCTATCACAGACATTATCTCTATTTCCACTTGGCAAAATTTGCACCTGTAAAAATGGAAATAGAATTTGGGTAATTTTCCCTTTATTCTCCTGGGTTGATCACTTTTGTCTTAATTCTTCTCTGACTACTAAAGTCAAGATTTTGCAGTAGCTTCCTACCTGCCTGCTCCAACTCATCTTGTTCTTCTCCAGTTCATTTTACACACCCACTGCTAGATGAAGGTTCTTAAACCCTCTTCTCATGTTGTTACATCTTTACCCAATTACATCGAATGTCTTCCTTTTGACACTGGTTTTAGGTTCAGACTTCTCTGGGTGTATTCTGGGTGGTTTTATCACATCCATCCCACCGACCACTAATAGGTAATACACATTCTTTAAATGCCTCCCTCACTCAACACATCAATTTCTACTTCCATACTTCTGTGTTTTCTCCCATCTTGAACATCCTATTTCATTGTCTCTGTCCAAAGCCTCCACTTTCTCTAACCATCTCAGCCTAATCTTCTTTACGAAGATTTTCTTGGTTAATTGCAGCCCACACTGGTCTCTCCTTACTGAATTCTTATTTATGTATAGCCAACACCATAACTGATTCTTACTATGTGTTGAGATGCTCTCCCCCATAAATTAGGCGTGTCCTGCGAGCAGAGACTACTGTTTTGCTTCATGTCTGTCTTATTGATCCTCCAGTCCATCAGCAAGCAGTGATGGAGACCCGTTCCTCTATGGTTCCAGTGTGACATTAGCACAGATGGAATCTGACAACTTGATCCTATTGGGAAAATTAGCATCAATTTTGCATGTTTTGCGTCTCATATGGGACAGAGAGGGGTCCTCTCTGGCTACGTTCAGCTCAGAAACAGGACTGGGAGTTGTTTCTAGCTGCTTCTATCTGGAAGTTTCTAGCCCACTTTTGATAACAAAATGTGTATACCTATTTAGAAGGCCATGCTTCTGGAATTGTTTTCCAGAATAAATACTGAATGTTAGCAAGCATTTAGCTAAGTCTCTTCAACCATAGACTTCCAATCATGTAGATGTGCTTTAGTAGGTACCAACTTTTCTTTATTAAAAAAGACTTGGGGGTCTTCCCTGGTAGCCCAGTGGTTAAAAATCTGCCTTGCAATGCAGGGGAGGGGCTTCCCCTAAAGGCAGTAAACAATCCACCTGCCAATGCAGGGGATGCAAGTTCGACCACTGATTTGATCCCTGGGTCAGGAAGACCCTCTGGAGAAGGAAATGCAACCCACTCCAGTATCCTTGCCTGGAAAATCCCACGACAGAGGAGACTGGTAAGGGACAGTCCATGGGGACACAGAAAACTTGGGCACAACTTATGACTAAACAACAACGACGCAGGGGACATAGGTTCAATCCCTGATCAGGGAACGAAGATCCCACGTGCCTTAGAGAACCTAAGCCGTCATGCAGCAGCTACTAAGCCACAATGAGAGAGCCTGCATGACAGTGAAGACCCTACTTATCGCAACTAAGACCTAATACAGCCAAATAAATAAATATTAAAAAAACTCCCTGAACTGCAATTCTTTTTGTTTTATAATGGGGAAATATTCATAGACACGTTCATCTTTGCTTGACTCTTTTCCCCTTGTGATCAGTAATGGCATTTGGTGGTCAGGCAGTCTGAACGAGGCCTGCAGACAAGCACCACTGAACAGAGAGAAGCGGAGTGTCCCTTAGAGCAATCAGATTATTCCTCTGCTCAGTGCTTTGTGCACCAGGCCCTGGAAGGCACTCTGGACACTGGGCTGCCTGTGCTGTGTGTGACTGTGTGTGATGGGAATTAACACCTAATTCTGCATCCCAGCTTTATGGCTGAGGTCCACAGTGAGTCAGTATAATTAAGCACTGTTTGCCTGCTTAGTTAGTTCAGGTGTCTAAATCTGTCACAATAAAGTATGTGATGTTAAACATGTTTGGATTAGAACCTTCTGGAGCCAATGCCAATGCAGACAGCTATATTAATCACATGGGAGGTTATCTTATTTGAGATTTTCTAGGCACCTCTGAGTTACAGTGTTTCATCCATCAAGGGCTTGCTGAAGACATCTGTAAACTTTGATTTATTGCACTGTTCCTGCTACAGAATTAAATAGCATTATACTCAAATATATTGGCTTAATTGACAGGTAGAGATTTAATCCTGTTAATTATCCAGCCAGCTCAAAAGCTTCCATTAACCCTTTGCTGAATCCATGGGATTCAGAAAAGGTATCGCAGCACCTATTTGAGGCTCAGGTAAATCCATCATCATTCCTCCTCTTCAAAAAGTTTACTCTTGCTAGCCCCAGTTTGTGAGCAAACACACACACTCAGGAGACAAGTGTGTTACTTTGGGTGGTCCCCTCTCTGACTCCAAACAGTTTGTTCCTTTAGGTAAATGACGTCGGAAGGTTTGTAGTCACCATCTCTCCTGGCTTTGGGTTTTGTCTGTGAGCATCTATTGAGATAACATGTGTGAATGTCATCCATTCACTTATTTACACAACATACTTTTATTGAGCATTTACTATGTTCAGGGACTTTGCTGGGCTGGAAAGAACAAAAATATATGGAAAGACAGTTGAGACCCTCAAGAAACTTACATCAGTTATAAATCAAAGTGCTCTACAGACCTATAGGATACTCATTAATGGTGGTCATCTGTGCTGTTATGATAATGCCCATGTCGCTCAGTTGCGTCTGACTCTTTGAGACCCTGTGGACAGTAGCCCATGAGTCTCCTCTGTCCATGGGATTCTCCAGGCAAGAATACTGGAGGGGGTTGTTATTTCCTTCTTCAGGGAATCTTCCTGACCCAGGGATCAAATCCACGTCTTTTGCATCTCCTGCATTAGCAGGAGGATTGTTTACCACTAGCAAATGCACACAAATAGGTCATCCATACCAGAAAACTTAAGTGTAGCTAAACTTTATCTTTTTAGAACCAATATTTCTAAGATAGGATATTAGGTAGAAATTTCAAACATTGAGAAACGATCATGGGAGACATTCAAAGGAGGCAGATACGTTAGGAACTTTTAAACTCATCCATCACAAAGTGGCTCTATTCCCTTCTTGCACACACGGCAAGACCCCACTTGACCATCTGCTAAGCTTCTCTACTCCTCAGGTCTAATGTCCCCTCTGTCCCAAGTCACTGTGCTAGGTCAGACTTCTCTGCCTTTTTGGAGCTCACAGTCCAGTGGAGACACAGACAGCAGTAAGAGGACTGTGATGGAGGGTCCCACAGGGGGCCCTTGAAGCCCAGAGTGGACACAGCCTGGGAGGATTCAAAGAAAGCTTCCTGGAGGAGGAGGAGTCCGAACTGGACTTTATTTAGCAAATGCTTAACACTTATTCAGTTAAAGAGAGAAGGGTTGTAAGGAGGGCAAGTTAGGAGATGGCAGTTTGCACAACATGAGAAACTGGCCGAAGGGAGAAGAGGGAAACCACAGAGTCCTCCTATGAAGCCACAGTATTGATACTTCGTGTTTTTAAATTAAGTGCAGTGAGTTGTCCCAGTTGGGACTGGGCAAGGGGTATGTCAGGAAAGTCTTGTGTCAAGGCCAGAAATGTGGTGCTCAAGGAGCCAGTGGAACATTCTAAGCAGGAAAGTAAAATGGCTGGGGTCCTAAAACTGGTCAGCCTGGTGGGATAGTGGAGGATTTACTCACATTTCTTAACTTGAATAACTTTTAAGGAAAAAAAATTTTGTATACTTTAAGAGCACTTATTGAACCTAGGTCCATAAAAGTCATGACACTTAAAAAAATATTTGTTATATGATTTCACACTTAAGAATTGCAAGAAATACAAAGAACACCCATATAAGCTTTACCCGAATTCACCAGCTGTTAACATGTTTTTGACATTTTGCCCCATTTGCTCATCTATCAATCTACCAGCCTATAGTATACACACATACACTCATTTGAAAGATGTTTGTAGCCTTTATTCACATTCATAATTACTCCAATGTCTACTTACTAAAGAGCTTTCTTTTTTTATTAATATAAAAAATATTTATCAAAGTCAGGAAATCTGACATTTATATAATACTATTATCTAATGCAGTCTTGCTAGTTGCACCAATAATGACTCATGATAATTAAGATCTGTGACGTAAAAAAATGAAACCTTGGCCCTGTGCAAATGTCTTCCATTTGCAAATTATCACTGAAGTGGAAATTAATCTTTATAATAATAAATGCTTTCAGATTATTATAAAAGTAAAAAGACAGAATTTTAAAACTCTCATAGAACTTATGGATTTCTGGATGCGCATTTGAGAAAAACTGTTGGTAGCCAAGATGGAGATGAGACAAGCTCTATTCAGCGCACAAGCCTAGATTGTCCTTGACTGTTCACATTGATCAGAGCATCAGGAAGTTGGGCTGGAGGAAGAGGCCCCATTTCTGTTCAGCAAAGCTGGGTACAAAAAGCCTGAAGGATCAAGGAACCAGAGTAGGGTCCTGCACATTGACACAAGCTGAATACAGAACAGGAAAGGGGCGGAGAATAAGGCCAATGATACTCCCATGGCCTGTCTCTTAGCAGGCAGCAAGTTTAGGATAAACAGAGGAAAAAGAGAAAGCATGGGGAGAAAGAAGGATGCAATTTCCATGGCTTGGTGGGGAGGGCAGACCTCTGAAACTAGAAGAAAATTGTAGAGGGTAATATGATATTGTTAGTAGTATGTAAGAAGATACAGTTTCTTCAAAACAGAATAAATGGGAGAAGCTGAGATGAAATGCAGTGTGGTGAGGCAAAAAAAAAAAAAAAAGAAAGGCAGTGGAGATAGGCTTGTGGGGAAACCAAAAGGCAAAATATTTTTTAAAAATAACTTTTCAAAATTCACTTTGGAGTTAATAAAGGACGGGATTGAAACTGCGGCAAACAGGCTCAATGATGGGGCAGGCAGATCTTTACAAAATTTAAAAGGTTTAGTTATTTCAGGCACAATCAGGAGACACAGAGAGAAGCATGATCATTGAGACTTGAATAAACCTCTTCTTAGTCTTTTATGAGGGAGGCAATACAAATAATGACAAATGGAGTGTCCATTAATAGATCTGCTCCAAAGCTGATGAATTTCAACAGTGTTTTTATCAAGCACATATGCTATATTACCAACAGCTGAACTTAAATAAGAGACCATATGACAACCTCAATAAATTCAGATGAGTGGGGATTACTATGTGGATTGAAAGCACAATGCAGAAACTGGAGCCACATTCTGGCTTACTAACTGAACCATGGTTTCTTAATCTGTAAAATGTGAAGATTAATAATACCTACCTTCTATAGGTATTATGAGGACAAAATGAGTTTTTATAGAACTTATTACTGTGGTTGGTTAATAAGCACTTGATATATACTAGCTATTGGTATTTTTACTGTTAATATTTTTTGGTCACATCCTTATTACTCCAAATAATAAAAGTTTAAAGAGGAAAACAATAATTTAAAAAAAGATCAGCTATGAATACATGAAGTCCAACGGAAGGCAGTCAAAGCACTATTAACAGGTAAACTCAGACTCAAACCACGTTTTTATTTTGTAAAACAAAAAAGGATAAGAATACAAAGAAATGACACAAAGAAATGGAAAGATACCTTGTGCTCTTGAATTGGAAGAATATTGTTTAAAATGGCCTTACTACCTAAAATAATCTACAGATTTAATGCATCCTCCAGCAAAATACCCATGACAGTTTTCACAGAATTAGAACAGTAATCCTAAAATTAACATGGAACTAATTTAAAAAAACAGAATTGCCAAAACAATCTTGAGAAAAGAACAAAGCTGGAGGTATCACCCTCGCAGGCTTCAGATTATCCTATAAAGCTGCTGCTGCTGCTGCTGCTAAGTCGCTTCAGTCGTGTTCGACTCTGTGCGACCCCATAGAGGGCAGCCCATCAGGCTCCCCCATCCCTGGGATTCTCCAGGCAAGAACACTGGAGTGGGTTGCCATTTCCTTCTCCAACACATGAAAGTGAAAAGTGAAAGTGAAGTCGCTCAGTCATGTCTGACTCCTAGCGACCCCATGGACTGCAGCCCACCAGGCTCCTCCATCCGTGGGATTTTCCAGGCAAGAGTACTGGAGTGGGGTGCCATTGCCTTCTCCATCCTATAAAGCTACAGTAATCAAAATAGAATGGTGCTGACACAAAACAGACACACAGATCAATGGAACAGAAGAAAGAGCCCCAAAATAAACCCATGTGCTTATGGTCAATTAGTCTATGATAAAGGAGGCAACAATATGCAATGGAGAAAAAGATAGCCTCTTTAATAAGTAATAAGTAGTGCTGGGAAAACTGGATGCTGCTGCTGCTGCTAAGTCACGTCAGTCGTGTCCGACTCTGTGTGACCCCATAGACAGCAGCCTACCAGGCTCCAGTCCCTGGGATTCTCCAGGCAAGCATACCGGAGTGGGTTGCATTTCCTTCTCCAGTGCAGGAAAGTGAAAAGTGAAAGTGAATTCGCTCAGTCGTGTCCGACTCTTTGCGACCCCATGGACTGTAGCCCACCAGGCTCCTCCATCCATGGGATTTCACAGGCAAGAGTACTGGAGTGGGTTGCCATTGCCTTCTCCGGGAAAACTGGATAGCTACATGTAAAACATTGAGTTCAGAACATTTCCTCATACCATATACAAAAATAAACTCAAAATGGATTAAAGACCTAAGTGTGTGACATGATAACATAAAATTCCTAGAAGAGAACATACACAGAATACTCTGACATAAATTATAGCAATATTTTCTTAGATCTATTATGCAAGGCAAAAAAAATAAAAGCAAAAATAAACAACTTGGATCTAATTAAACTTAAATACTTCTGCACAGGATAGGAAGATATTAACAAAACAAAGAGACAACCTATATATGGGAGAAAATATTTGCAAATGACATGACTAACAAAAGGTTAATATCCAAAGTGTATGAATAGTCCATACAATTCAATGTCCAAAAAAAAAAACTCTATCAAAAAATGGGCAGAAGACCTGAATAGAAATTTTTTCCAAAGAAGACATACAGATGGCCAACAGGCATGTGAAAAGATTCTCAACATTGCTAATTATTAGAGAAATGCAAATCAAAGCCACAATGAGGTATCACCACACATCTGTCAGAATTGCTGTCATCAAAGAATTGATGCTTTTAAACTGTGGTGCTGGAGAAGACTCTTGAGAGTCCCTTGGACTGCAAGGAGATCCAACCAGTCTATCCTAAAGGAGATCAGCCCTGGGATTTCCTTGGAAGGACTGATGCTAAAGCTGAAACTCCTATACTTTGTCTACCTCATGTGAAGAGTTGACTTATTGGAAAAGACTCTGATGCTGGAGGGGATTGGGGGCAGGAGGAGAAGGGGATGGCAGAGGATGAGATGGCTGGATGGCATCACCGACTCAATGCACATGAGTTTGGGTGAACTCTGGAAGTTGGTGATGGACAGGGAGTCTGGCGTGCTGCAATTCATGGGGCTGCAGAGTCGGACACGAGTGAGTGACAGAACTGAACTGAAAATCCACAAATGACAAATGCTGGTGAAGATGTGGAGAAAAGAGAACTCTTGCACACTGTTGGTGGGAATGTAAATTAGTGCAGCCATTACGGAAAACAGTTTGGAGTTTACTCAAAAAAAAAAAAAAGAAAGAAAGAAAGAAAGAAACTAGAACAACTAAATGATACAGCAACTCCATTCCTGGGTGAAAGTGAAAGTCAAGTTCGCTCAGTTGCCTCAGACTCTTTGCGTCCCCATGGACTATACAGTCCATAGAATTCTCCAGGCCAGAATACTGGACTGGGTAGCCTTTCCCTTCTCCAGGGGATCTTCCAGACCCAGGGATAGAACCCATATCTTCCTCATTGCAGGCAGATTCTTTACCAGTTGAGCCACAAGGGAAGCCCATTCCTGGGTATACATATGGGAAAAAACAAAACACTAATTCAAAAAGATACATTCACCACAATGTTCATAGCAGCACTATTTATAATAACCAAGATATGGAAGCAATCCACATCCATCAACAGACAAATGGATAGAATACTATTGGGGGAAAATATCTGTACACACACACACACACACACACACATAATGGAATATTACTCAGCCATAGAAAGAATGAAATTGAGCCATCTGCAATATAGACAGGCCCAGGTCCTCCTGCACTGCAGGCTGATTCTTTACCATCTGAGCCACCAGGGAAGCCTGAGAGATTATTATGCTTAGTGAAAGAGGTTAGAGAAAGACAAATACTGTATCATTCACACGCATGATCCAAGAAGTAAAACAAACTAACGTACATAGCAAAACAGAAACAGACTCACAGTATAGGAAAATAGTGGCTACTAGTGGAGGAGAGAAAGTGGAAAGAGGCAAGATGGGATTAAAAGATAGAAACTACTATGTGCAAAACAGATAAGCAACAAGGATATATTGTATAGCACAGGGAATAATAGCCATTATCTTTTAATAACTTTAATGAAGTATAATCTATAAAAAATGCTGAATCTCTCTGTTGAATACCTAAAATATAAAATTTATAAATTAACTATACTTCATAAAAAATAAATATAATAATATTAAAACTAATCTTAGGAAAACAGAAGGAATGAAATGGCAGATATAAAAGCAGAAATTGCTTTTTAAAAAAATAGCATAAGATGAGTATAGTTTGGGAGGTAAAACTGCAAAATATACTCATTACTTATAAATTTAAGTAGTTTTTAAAAAAGTTTTAAAAAGATGGAGACACATGCATACTTCTAGATAACAGGGTTGAATACTGTAAAAATGTTAATTTGTCCCAGATTAGTTTATCTGCTTATTAAAAACCCAATCAATATGCTGATGGGACTACTTTTCGGAAGTTAGCAATGTAATTACAAGGTTCATCTGGAGAACAGGTGAGAGTTGCTAAGAACATTTTGAAAACATTCTAATAATACAAAATTCATCCAAACAGTCAAGATTCAGGAGAAAAGTTATTTTGAGAGCAGACTGACATCAGGATAAAAAGGACCTTATTCAACCTGATACCTTATTAAAAGATTAATTGCCATCAATCTGGAATTCACACCTACTCAGCCCAGCTCTAAGTATTCTCACCTCTTTAATGTACATACCTTCAAATCAGATAACAAGAAAGACAGGCTGAAAATAAATTGCACTATCTCCCTCAACGAGGAGCACCCCCAAATGGTGAAAATCTAAACCATAAAATATCTTTGAATCTTATTCAAGTGGAATGTTTCTCGTGTATTATTTTGTTATTTATTAATCACAAAAGGAATTTGGTGTGCACCAGCCATTTCAAATCCTTTTGGTATTTTCAGCCCCTAGGTTTTGCTCATCTTCAGGCTACGAAGATTGGAAATGTTATGTCCAAATTTTAACACTACTGTTCAAGGACAAAACTATAAACCATTTCTAAAGTGACTGCTAGACTGATTCTAAAGTGGGATTTATTTTACACTTAAGGTCTGAAAATAAAACAGGTTCTTTCATCTACCATCTGAAGGAAAGGAGAGGAGTTTTGATGGATGGGGAATGTGGCTTGGGGCAACTGCTGACTGGGATTGACTAGGCAAAGATGCCTGGGGTTAGCAGCGTAAAGATGGGATAGACTGTACAAGGATTCCCTCAACCTTCCTAAAATTATAAGAATTATGTGGAAAGATGGGGAGTCTAGAACTTTAGGGGACTGGTACAGCAATCAAATGTTAGTGTCAGTACTGATTTCAAATAGTACCGTAACCAGGCCATGGGTTAAGAAAACATGTTCTGGAGTCAACCATGAAATAAGCCTCAGTGCCACCACTTACTAACAGAGTAATGTTAAATAAGTCCCTTAAACACTGGCTGCCAAGTTCCTGGTCTCTATATCAGGTATTACACAGATCTAGATAAATGATAGCCAGTATTACTTAGTACAAAAACTGTGGTCATTGTAAGTCTAAGTTTCTCATCACAGCATGGTAGAAAATGAGTTAGGAATGTGTAAATGTGCAGGCAAAAGGTATTCTAACAAGTGAAGTATTGGGCATAATATTTTTACTGCGTGCATATCAGGGGGTGGAAAAAGACAGAATATAAGAATAACACAGATTAAAACTTAAATGATGCACACCATGGGGGAATTATGCACGCTTCCCTGGTGGCTCAGACAGTAAAGTGTCTGCCAGCAATCTGGGAGACCCAGGTTCAATCCCTGGGTTAGGAAGATCCCCTGGAGAAGGAAATGGCAACCCACTCTAGTACTCTTGCTTGGAAAATTCCATGGATGGAGCAGCCTGATAGGCTACAGTCCACAGGATCGCAAAGAGTTGGACAAGACTGAGCGACTTCACTTTGTACTTTTTTATGAGGGAAAACTATAGATATTAATGCTGGTTTAAAAATACTAATAAACTGGAACTTCCCTGGTGGTTCAATGGTTAAAAGGTAGGGGGCTCAGATTTGATGCCTGGTCAGAGAACTAAGATCCCACACGCATGTGGTGCAGCCAAAAAAATAAAATTAAAAAAAAAAAGAAATATAAGTAAATCCACAGAAGAGGGCTTCCCTGGTGGCTCAGTGATAAAGAATCTACCTGCCGATGCAGGAGACCCAGGTTTGACCCCTGGCCTGGGAAGATTTCACAAGCCGCGGGGCAACTAAGCCACAGTGCCACAGCTACTGAGCCGTGCTCTAGATCCCAGGCTCCCCGGGAGGGGCTCCTGCAATGAGAAGCTCGTGCACCACAACCAGAGAGTAGCCCCTGCTTGCCACGACTAGAGAAAAGCCCGCTCAGCAGCAAAGATCCAGCACAGTGGAAAACAAACGAACATTAAAAAAAATAATAATCCACAGAAGAGAAGATCCAAAGATGTTTGGCATAAAAAAGAAAATGCATGGTGGATGATCCAGAGAAGCACTTGAAATTCAGCTTTGAGATAAAGAAAGGATGCTGATGTTAAAATGTCCAGCCTTTGAGCAGCCACTTAGGATGTCATTCCTGTGTGCTGGGGGGACGCAGAGATGTGGGGATGAAGGGGAAGATGCCATGAGGTTAGTGGGTCCTGCTGCACCCAGGTGAACTCTGGTCTGGTGGCTGCCCTGCCTAGGGAAAGGTGTAAGCAACCTTGAGCAATGGGAGACGTCAGGCACAGACCAAAGAGTCTCCATGAACTCATGTACATGATTTATAACCACGAGCACACACCTGCTTACACATTTTATGCTTATTCCCATGCAGATCATTAGGTGAAACAAATTGGTATTGACATGAAGTAAAGCTTACAATAGCACTGAACTTTCAACTCCCTACCAGCAGATTATTGATCTTTTCCAATTTGTGGCTCGTCTATTTACA
Source organism: Aepyceros melampus (assembly GCA_006408695.1). Lineage (NCBI taxonomy): Eukaryota > Metazoa > Chordata > Mammalia > Artiodactyla > Bovidae > Aepyceros > Aepyceros melampus. The sequence goes on along the minus strand of SJXQ01012414.1, from coordinate 220,381 downwards.
ACTTAAAAAGGTTAGAAGGATATTGATGACAACATAATGAGTGTGGAGTAAATTTCACACTTTGTAAAAATGATTATATGACTGAGTAGGCTATAAAGCCCCTGGCTTGATCTGAGGTTTATAGGAACAGGACTTTAAACCTTAAGGAGGTTAATGCCTTAAGTTATCCTTTAATGCATAGGGCTTCCCAGTGGTGCAGTGATAAAGAATCCCCCTGCCAATGCAGGAGATGTTGAGACATGGGTTCAACCCCTGGGTGGGGAAGATCCCCTGGAGTAGGAAATGGCAATCCACTCCAGTATTCTTTCCTGGAGAATCCCATGAACAGAGGAGCCTGGCAAGCTACAGTCTATGGACTCAAAAACAGTCAAACATGACTGAGCATGCAATGCATGGGTATGAAGATCTTAATTTACATGTAAACAGAGTTGACTGGGAGGTGGGGGAAAGATGGAGAGATAAGGAAGTTGTTATGAAAATTCAGGAGCACCTTTAATCAGAGGCAGGACCATCTCTGCCCTTTCCTGGATCCACAAAAGAAGCTTTGTTTCTATATCTGTGTCCCTCAGAGAGGAAGAAGGAAGAGAAAAAAGGCAAGAGAGGGCCAAGTTACCCAAACTCTCTTTCCTTCACACTTTGAAGTTATTCTTAAATAACCTTGAGCAAGACAAGCCGTGTTGCTATGTGCCATGGAAGACAAATTGACAAAGCACATGTTTTGTTTGAGGAATTATTTCCTATTCGGTTGTAGAAAACCTAGCAGAGAGACCCAGATAGGTCCCCTTGTTATCCTCTGCTAAGAGCCTAGGACAGTTAATCCCTTTAATGCTCGAATTCCTCCCAGAGCATGCCAGGCACCCCGGAGTGAGGGCGTCTCCTGTGAATTCTGTGCATCTGTTATCTTGGCTGCACAGTGAAGTTTTCCTTTTCTTGTTCATTGGATGCTGCTAGATTGGGTCAACTCCAAAAGCAACATCTAAGCGTGAATTCTCCTTCTAGGTCCCCACTGCAGCTGATGTCTGATTAAAAGGCCTAGACATGGGAGCAAAGGAATTGTATGGTACTTCTGAAGTCCCTGGCACTATCTCCCACCATTGCAGAGCTGCTGGGACCAATATGGCTGCTTCTTGTGTTCTCGGAGCCCTGTGGAGATGGTGATGAAAAAGCTCATGGAGATCTGACTTGCCCTTTTATTGCAGAACTCAGCCATGAGCACCTGGGGTCTGAGCTAGGAGGAGATGGTCTGACAGATCCCTCACTCAGTGGCAATTCCCAGGCACAATGAGATGCAGGGGTGGGGGCTGGGGGGT
>SJXQ01012414.1:188441-218933 GCA_006408695.1 Aepyceros melampus | reverse complement strand
TGTTAGTCTCTGGTGCAAGAATTTATCTTAGAAAGAGATTTGCCTTTTTGAGAAAAATGCCTTGATAAGCTCACTTGTGTAGTCAATTCTCTTTGAAGTATAGCTATTCTCTGGTGCCAAGGTTTCCAAGAAAGGGCCAACGTTGCTCTGTTTAAGAAAGCAAACGTAATTTATCTACCCATTTATTTTGTCATGGAGATGTGAAAGAGGAGAGTAAAAAGGAGAAAGAATAAGATAACCAGACAGTGGGAGGGGACTTCCCTAATGGTCCCGAGGCTAAGTCTTTGAACTCCCAATGCAGGAGGCTAGCCTGGGTTCGATCCCTGGTCGGGGAACTAGTTTCTACATGGCAGAACTAAGAGTTCACAGTGCAACTAAAAAGATCCTGCATGCTGCAATGAAGATTGAAGATCCCCTGCAGCCAAACAAGATAGCAAGAGGTCATGTGTCACACAGTGGGATTCTTCTTCACTAGTATTATTAAAAACCATAAAATGGTTGGTCTGATTGGATTTCTTATGGGAAAAAAAAGCTAATGGGAGATGACCTTGTGTATATGCTGACTTGGGGGCAAAACAGCAGCCACAGAAACAGATAAAGGAAGGGCAGACAGACCAGTTGCCATCTGCACAGTTAGATCAAGTTTGTGGACTGAAATCAAACCTGTCAGCCCACCAGGTCCTCAATTATGCAAATTGGTATGCAAACCGAGCTCCAGGAGACGTGCTGTAAAGGGTAAGGGCTCAGGAGGAGTTCAGACAAGTCTATAAGTCGGGGTAGACACAACTTAGGAACTGCAGAATGCTTCAGAAACCACTGAAAGTGGAGGCAAAGCGGACCTCAACAACCACCTCCTATGACCTTCTTTGCAGTAAGCGTTCCCTTCCCTCTTCTAGGAGGGGCCTCGACGAGCTGGGCCACTTCTAGTAACCAGGTCTCCCCCGTTTCTAGTAAGACCTCTGCCTCTGCTCCAGTTCTCCCTTCCACTCCATTCCTGGCCACTCCACACGCGCGTTCAGTGACGCTGCCTGTGGGCCTGACACTTCAGCGGACTCTGAGCCAACAGGGGTAAACATCACACCATCTGTGGGAAACCAGTGCTCAGCTTCTGTGCACTGTCGATCCAGGGGAAAGTGAAAGTGACTCAGCTGTGTCCGACTCTTTGCGACCCCATGGGCTACACAGTCCATGAATTTTTCCAGTACTGGAGTGGGTAGCTGTTCCTTTCTCCAGGGGATCTTCCCAACCCAGGGGTCAAACCCAGGTCTCCTGCATCGCAAGCGGATTCTTTACCAGCTGAACCACAAGGTTAGCCCGAGAATACTGGAGTGGTAGCCTATCCCTTCTCCAGCGGATCTTGACCCAGGAATCGAACCAGGTCTCTTGCATTGCAGGTGGATTCTGTACCAACTGAGCTTTTAAGGAAGCCAGTCCGTCCAAGGGACGGACCCCTTTTTCCTTCCTGCCTTGCATTGTGTTTTCAACAGGGGGCTCTTGTCCTCTAAAGAGGTTATCATTTCCTCATCTTCCAGATCAGTCTATCACAGAGATGAGTTTTGATTCTAGCATTTCTCACACATTTTCATTATTTTCTTATACACAGGTGCCTCCTGCATTGGTTTTCCATTGCTGCCAAACAAACTACCATTAACGTCATGGCCTAAAGCAACACAAATTTATTCTCTTACAGGTCTGGAAGTCAGACAGGCTGTGAGGCTGTGATTTTCTGGAAGCTTTGGAGATAATCCTTTTTTTTTTTTTGACTGGTGCTTCCGTCGTCACGTGACCTTTTACCTATTCATCAGTGCCTTTTTTAGGGCCCAGGCCCAGCCTGCCTCCCTTATTTATGAACGCTTGTGGTTAATTAGAGTCACCTGGCTAATTCATGCTACTCAGCTCATCTCATGAGCCTCAATTTAATCACACCTGCAGAATCCCTTCTATTACTCAAGGCAACATATTCACAGGTTCTAGGGATTAAGATGTGGGCCTTATTGTGCTGTATGCTAAGTCTCTTCAGTTATGTTCCACTCTTTGTGATCCTTGGCCTCTACCGGCCAGGATCCTCTGTCCATGGATTCTCCAGACAAAAACACTGGAGTGGGTTGCCAGGCCCTCCTCCAGGGGATCTTCCCAACCCAGGAATCAAACCCTCATCTTTTTTGTCTCCTGCATTGGCAGGTGGGTTCTTTACCACTAGTGTCACCTGGGGAAGCCAAGTTGAAAATTACATCCATATGAAAACCTTAACGGGCTTCCCCAGTGGCTCAGCGGTATGGAGCTCAATGTGTGGGGCCATTATTCAGCCCACATTCCCCCACATATTAAAAAGACTGCCCTCCTCACCTTGCTCCTTCTGGAGCTGTCTTCACAGTGTCAGGTCCACAGTGGCCTCTGGGTCGAAGATCAGTCTCCACAAGCTGCTGGGTGGTCATCTTGGACATGAAGTGCAACTGAGAATTAAAAATCATAAAACCCACTCTTAAAATTAAGAAACACTTATAAATGGTCTACTTTATATAGATGCTATTCTGAGGCCTGGGGGAAGTAGCAATGAGTGAAACAGGGGAGTCTCTGTTACCAGAGGCCTGGTGAACTATGGAAAAGATGCAAAGGCTTGTTCAGTGTCATATGTCATTAGGGAGTTGCAAATTCAAGCAACAGGATATCATACACATCTGTTAGCAGGCTAAAGTGCAAAACACTGGCAACACCAGATGCTGGTGAGGATGTGGGGCAGTAGGAATTCTTACTCATTGCTGGTGGGAATGCAAGATGATGCAGTCACTTTGGAAGCTAACCAGATTCTGACCATGCCTGCCTGCTTGCCTGCCTGGTAGGTCACTTCAGTCATGTCCAGCTCTTTGCAACCCTATGGACCATAGCCCACCGGGCTCCTCTGTGCATGGGATTCTTCAGGCAAGAACACTGGAGTGGGGTGCCAGGCCCTCCTCATTCTTGACATATGATCCAACAACTGTGCTCCTGGGTAAGTTAAAAATTGTGCGTAAAAGATGCCATTCTGACTGCAAATCAGTCACTCAGGCATGTCCAACTCTTTGCAACCTATAGACTGTAGCCCACCTGCCTGGAATTTTCCAGGCAGAAATACTGGAATGGGCTGCCATTTCCTCCTCCAGGGGATCTTCCCAAGCCAAGGATTGAACTCTTTTATCTCCTGCATTGGCAGGTGGATTCTTTACCATTGCGCCACCTGGGGAGCCAAGTTGAAAATAATATCCATGTAAAAACCCTGCACCCAAATGTTTATAGAAGCTTTATTCATAATGGCCAAAAATTGGAAGTAACCACAATGTCCTTCCATAGGTGAATAGATTAAAAAAAACAAACCCAAAAAACTGTGATCAATTCATACAATGGAATGTGGTTCAGTGATTTTTTCTTTTTAATAAGCTATTAAGCCACCACAGGAGAAGGAAATGGCAACTCACCCCAGTATTCCTGCCTGGAGAATCCCATGGACAGAGGAGCCTGGCGGGCTACAGTCCATGGGGTCTCAAAGAGTCAAACACAACTGGGTGATGAAGCACACAAACCATCACAATGACATGAGGGAGTCTTAAATGCATATTGCTGAGTAAAGGATGCCAGTCTGAGAAGACCATGTACTGTATGATTCCAACTGTATGACATTCTGGAAAAGACAAAACTATGAAGACAACAGAGGTCAGTGGTTACCAGGGACTTGGGGGAAGGAGAAGAAATGAGTGGGTGGAGCACAAGGAATTTTAGGGCAATGAAACTATTTGTATGATACCATAACGGTAGATATAGAATGTGTAACGGTAGGTACAAGAACTTATGCATTTGTCAAAACCCACAGAATGTTCAACACAAAGAGTCAAATCTAGTGTAAGCTATGGAGTTTGTGGGACCCCTCTGTTTCTGCTCAATTTTTTCTGTAAATCTTAAACTGTTCTAAACTTAAAACCTATTCATTTAAAAAGGCATGGTATGTTGGATAATGATGTGTGCAATGAAAAATTAAAGCAACACATAGGTACAGAAGTAATAGTATGGTGGGGTGTGTGTATGTGTGCAAACTATTTTATTCTTTAGGTTAGGGAGACCTCACTGATGATGTGACACTTGAGAAGTCTTAGAAAAGTGATGGCAAACGTCATACAAACTTCTGGTGGGGAAAAAGAAAGAAAACCTTACACATCAAGGGAAGCAATCACAAAGGCCCTGTGGCTGGTTATGTGTTTGATGTGTTTGGTGTCAGTGTAGCTGAAGTGGATGAGCTTGAAGAGGACAGCAGGGGTGGGGGAGGACCATGTCATAGAGCAACTTTCTGGTCACTATGGAGAACCAGGACTTTACCTTGAGTGAGGTGGGAGCCCCTGGGGGGGTGGTGAGCAGAGGAGAGACACCGTTTGATTTATTTTTAAGAAACTTCCTCTCACTGTTGCGAGAACAGACTGTAGTGGGGGCAAGACTGGGACAGGGAGACCTGATTTAAGTCCCATGGGCTTGGCAGGAAGAAGTGTCATAGCTAAGCCCAGAAGCAAGATCATGTAGACATTTGAACTTATGATCCATGTAAATAACAGGAGACCCTGGGGCCCATTGCAGCTGGGAGATTCTAACTTATGCATGTGTGTGTGCTAGCTCACTTCAGTCGTGTCCAACTCTTTGCAACCCTGTGAACTGTAGTCCGCCAAGCTCCTCTGTAGGTGGGATTCTCCAGGCAAGGATACTGGAGTTGTTTGCCACGCCTTCCTTCTGGGGATCTTCCTGGCCCAGGGATTGAACCCATGTCTCTTATGTCTCCTGTATTGGCAGGTGGATTCTTTACTTCTAGTGCCAGCTGGGAAGCCTGGCAAACTCATGGGGGACCCTAATTCTCAGGAGAGATTTAGAAGCCAAGGAGTTGGGAGTATCCTGGTGAAGCTACTCTGCCTGTTTCTTAAAGTTTCCAGGCTAGGGTTTCTGCTTGGTAAGTCTCATAAGGTTGATGTTCAGAATGGGCCTTAACAACTCATTTCCAAGGAGCATCCAAATTCTGTGCCCCTGGAATGGTTTGGATATATTCATGGTGTCTTTTGTGATTGAAGACCCAAGATCTTCTAAGTTCTGCTCATAGGTTTTTGTATTCATTAACTAAACTTAATCTTCATAAATATCCCATTATGAGGCCCTATTGACAAGTGTAAGGAACCACAGACCCAGAAAGGTTAAATATCACAAAGTCATCTAGTAATCAACAGCACGCAGACCTACCTGATCCTGAAGCCCAGGCCCGTCCCGAGACGTGCAAAGACAGACTAGTAGAAGGAACTGAATATCCCAGCTGACACACTCACCACACAGCCTTGGGGCTTAATTCCAGAGTGGAAAATGTGAAAGACAAACATTTCCATGTAAGACCTCTTTCTTTAACTATTTGATATCCTCTTTCAAAGTGGGTTTGGGAAAAAGGGCGGAGTGATTGAAGGAGGCGGGGGTTGGAGAGGAAGAATTTAGAGGGCAGGAGAGTGAAGCATGTCCAGAAGGGGGCAAGTTTGGGCATATTTCTTTACTTCTCACATACTGTTTCTAAGTGGCTCCCAAGGTGTGGAGGCTAATGGCTTATAAAGACAAGGAAAAGCCATGTGCTTCTTAAAAGCTGGAAGCTTGTGGGGGCCTTCTGGTTTCTGTAGCTTCTTCTAGGCAGGGATTTAGATCAGGTAAGGGAATCAGGCTGGGTGGAGGGTTGGGTCACTGATGTGGTCCCCAGCAGGCTGGTTCTCTGAGCCTCGTCCCAGCTTCCTCCTCCCCACTACTGAGTAGAAGAACCTTCTCCAACCACAGCAGCTGAGCGGATTTGCTTGGGGGAGGTCCCCCATTTCCAGGTGCAATGATAAATGGAGGTTTGGGTGGAGAAGGATGTCAGAGAGACCTCGGCTGACTGATGACTCTGGGGTCATTAATGTTCACATCCATGGGCCATTCACCAGCTGAGTCATAAACTCCAAAAGCAGAAATGCTGGCTGGATCCAAACAGTATGTCTGTGACAGAGAGGGAAGTTGGCAGAAGATGGTGTTGACTTTATTGCTGCTCCCGAATCCTGAAGGCCATTTTAATTAGCTTTCAAACAGCATTTGTACTCTTTGGTCTTTGAGCTTGTTTTACAGCTACACACACCCATCCACACATAATCCCAGTTTAATGAAACCAGAAGAACATCAAAACCACTATATTGTATCAGTGTCTCATTAAAATGGACTTCTCTTGCTCTGTAGTTCATTAATATTTTTAATTATTTAAAGCGAAATTTCCACACACTGTTGTGTTGGTGAATAGAGGTCAAGTTTTTGTTTTTGTTTTTAATAAACAAGGATGGTTGTTTTCTAATTTTCAAAGTAAGCTGCCGAGGAAGGAAAGGCTGTGACTAGCTTTGAATATATCAGATTCCTGGTATAATTGGTTGTGTTTTTCAAAACATACTGCTAATATTTGGAGCGACTTTATACATATTTATGGGGGCGAGGGGTGGCATGAGCTACACTAGGGGACTGGTGGGGAAATGAAAGGATATCTAATTAGCTGTGGGTGGAAATTAATTGTGTAGTCCTGTAGAAATGGCCAAACTGTTGAATCACCACATCCAAAAGAAAAATGACAATAAAAAAATAACCAAAGTGTTTTTGTATGTGTGGGTGTGTGAGGGAGGGTGAACGGGGGAAGTGATCTCTAGGCACTGACAGGGAACCTCTGGCCTTCACTGTGCTGGCTTCAGAGGCTGTGGGCTAGCTGGCCCCAGAGAGAGCAAGGCTCAGAGGCTGGGGAAAGAGGATGCTGAGGGCGTGGAAAGAAGGAGATGATGTGATACTGTGGGAAATGAGAGGAGTTGCTTTGCCCTGCTGCCAAGATGCAATAAAAAAAAGGAAAAAAATAAAAGGTCAAGAGTAGATGAGAGGGACCTGAGTGAGTTCAGTTCCCAGTAGAGAACACCTTGGAGAGGAACGGGGTGGGGAAGACATGCGCTGAGTTTTCCCAGACAGCTGGACAGCTTGGAACGCGGCAGTCTGGGGACTCCAGAAAAGTGATGAGCACTTGAAGTTTTCCTAATGGAATTCTTCATGACATTGTTTAATCCACATACCTGGTCTGTGATTGCCTGTTAAACTGCTTGCTCTGGCATCTATACCTTGGGGTCCCTGTAGTAAGCATATGGCATCCTCAAACTGGGTACTTAAGAAGAGTTTAATAAAGGAACTGTTTGCCAAAGTGTGGGCACAGTGTGAGGAACCCACAGGGATGGTGCCAGGGGCTGGAACAGCGTCGAGGAGGACGGTCGCCTGATCTCCTGGAGAGGGGAGGGGAGGGAGCAGCACTGACTCTCAGCAGTGGAAAGGACCGCTTCAGAAGGGCAGCTTGGAATAACCTGCCAGCAGAAAGCCAAGGGGACAAATGCCCCAGCCTCTCACTCCCCACATCCTCCAACTGCCTGCTGTTGACCCCCTTTGGCTAAATCCCAATTTGAAGTCAGCCTTGACTGTGGAGCTGTCCAGTCCAAAATCCATAGTCAAGTGGTAGGCTGCAAATTTGAGTAAAAGTTGACATTGCAGCCTGTAGTCCAAAGGCTGAAAACTCAAGCAGAATTTCTATATTACAATTCAGAGGCAGAATTTCTTCTTTGGGGGGAACCTGTCTCCTCAGTCTTCTCTGAAGACCTTCCACTGACTGGATGAGACCAACCTGTATTTTGGAGGGTTGTTTGCTGATTGTAAGTGTTAATCTCACATTTAAACTACCTTTACTTTGCCAGCTGCAGAGATGTGGATGGACCTAGAAACTGTCATAGAGGGTGACGTAAGTAAAATAGAGAAAATCACTTATCATATACCAACACATAAAACATGGCATAAATAAACTTATTTGCAAGCAGAATTAGAGACACAGACATAGAGAACAAATGTATGGAAACCAAAGGGGGAAGGGCTGTGTGGGATTGGCATATATACACTGCTATGTATAAAATAAATAACTAATGAGAAATGACTCAATAGCACAGGAACTCTACTTAACGCTCTGTGGTGACTTAAATGGGAAGGAAATCCAAGGAAGTGGGGGATACATATATAGGTACAGCTGATTCACTTTGCTGTAGAGCAGAAACTAACACAATATTGTAAAGCAACTATACTCCAATGAAAGGGGCGAGAAGGACAGGGAAAGGGCAAATTAGGGGTATGGGAGTAGGAGGTGCAAACTACTATGTACAAAATAGAGAAGCAACCTGGATATACTGTATAGTACAGAGAATCATAGCCATGGTCTTGTAATAGCCTTTAGGGCAGCATAATCTGTAAACATACACAATCACCACGCTATGTGCATGTAATGTACTTAAATGCTATACACATGTAATTAATGTAACATTTTAAATCAACTATACTTCAATAAGATATAAATAAATACCTTTACAGAGACATTTGGACTGGTATTTGGCCAAATAGGTTGTCACCATAGTCTCATCAAGTTGACATATAAAATTAACCATCACAATTCTCATGGTGGGGCAGGATGGAAGCAGAGCTACACTGAGGTTCAATCAAAGCCTTAGTTTAAATATTACTCACATATGTTGAATTATCTAATCCTCAAAACAATATGGTGAAACATCTGTAAACAAAATTTACAGATGATGCAAAGAGGCTCAGAAAAGTTATTGCCCAAAGACACAGCTGGAATGTGGTCGAGGCAAAATCCAGGTCTTCTGAATTCAGTTCTAGACAGTTTCTAAGTGACTAGCACCATCTTTTAAAGTTCCATTATGAAATCACATGATATCTAGAGTTGACTTAACTCTATTGACTGGGGGATTTTTGCAGAAACACCTGTGGCTGGTGATTTGTTATGTAAGTGAAAGTTGAAACATGCTAGTCAATAATATTCAGGTAACAAAAGAGGGATTAACATGTTTCTGGTCAATAATGTGTTAAAAACAATAAAGTTTGGAAGCAAGTGAGAGTATGGATGAAATGTGATTGGTCATGTGGTTAATTGTTGGGCTGGGTGATGAGTACACGGAGGTTCGTTGTATTTTTCTCTACAATTCTGAATATATTTTAGAGAATTTCCACAATCAAACATTAAATATAATCTCACAGCTTTGTCAGCAGTTGGCATTTTACAATGTGGAGCTATCCACTTGAGCCCATCATTCATAGCTGCGTGAACTCAAGCCCTTGAATCAAGCTCTGCTTTCTCCTGCTTTACTTTTGAAGGGCATATTTGCCACAGAACAACAGCAGTTACAGCAGATGTCTTTGCTGTCAGGTTACACTGAGTGTCTTCTGATGACACGACCCTTTTACCCATGAGCCACCTTGCAGGTCATGCCACAGTGTGTTGCTCACAAGCACAGACTCTGCAGCCAAACTGGGTTTGACCCCTGCCTCTGTTACTTACCAGCTGTATTCCCTCGACAAGCCAGTTAACCTCTCTGTCCCTCAGCTTCACTCCTCAAGAAGTAGGACATCAATAGTACCTTCCTCCTAGGTTTTATTACAAGGACTGAGGGAGTCAAAATTGCTCAGAGACTTAGTCTCTTCATATAATACATGCAATAGAAGCATAGATTGAAAAAAGCCTACAAAACTCTCTATAAGAAAGAATTGCTCTGGGCTGCAAGTGGTTTTCTGGTTTTTGTCTCCCGATGCTGGAAGAGAAAGCAAAAGCAAATTGTTCATTCACTCAATAAGTATTGTGGAGAAGGCAATGACAACTCACTCCAGTATTCTTGCCTGGAAAGTCCCATGGATGGAGGAGCCTGGTGGGCTGCAGTCCATGGGGTCACGAAGAGTCGGACACGACTGAGCGACTTCACTTTCACGCATTGGAGAAGGAAATGGCAACCCACTCCAGTGTTCTTGCCTGGAGAATCCCAGGGACAGGGGAGCCTGGTGGGCTGCCATCTATGGGATTGCACAGAGTCGGACACAACTAATGTGACTTAGCAGCAGCAGCAGTAGCAGCAATAATTATTGAATCCCTGTTTTATATCTATTGTGATGATCATCATAAAAACAAAAGTCTTTGACAACAAAGAACACAGTGTAGCTGGGAGAGGCAGACCATTAACTAAATCAATAGTTTTTAACATTTACTAAAACATAGACCTTCAGAGACCTGTATGAAGTTTATGGATCATCTCCACAAAATATGCCCACACATAAATTACTGGGTACCATGTTAAGAGTCCCTAAAAAAACAATTATAAATAGTATGATAAGTATTATGATAGAGATATGTACCCTGCTTATCTTTCTAGACTAATTCCTCTCCTCTACCCCCTCCTCTCCAGCCCCAGTTCTACCATATTGTCTTCTTTCAGAAGAAACGTCTCAGTTCAGTTCAGTTCAGTCATGCAGTCGTGTCCGACTCTTTGCGACCCCATGAATTGCAGTACGCCAGGCCTCCCTGTCCATCACCAACTCCCGGAGTTCACTCAGACTCACATCCATTGAGTCCATTATACCATCCAGCCATCTCATCCTCGGTCATCCCCTTCTCCTCCTGCCCCCAATCCCTCCCAGCATCAGGGTCTTTTCCAATGAGTCAACTCTTCGCATAAGGTGGCCAAAGTACTGGAGCTTCAGTTTTAGCATCATTCCTTCCAAAGAAATCCCAGGGTTGATGTCCCTCAGAATGGACTGGTTGGATCTCCTTGCAGTCCAAGGCACTCAAGAGTCTTCTCCACCACCACACTTCAAAAGCATCAATTCTTCTGCCCTCAGCCTTCTTCACAGTCCAACTCTCACATCCATACATGACCACAGGAAAAACCATAGCCTTGACTAGACAGACCTTAGTCAGCAAAGTAATGTCTCTGCTTTTGAATATACTATCTAGGTTGGTCATAACTTTTCTTCCAAGGAGTAAGCGCCTTTTAATTTCATGGCTGCAGTCACCATCTGCAGTGATTTTCTTGAAAGAAATAGTTTCCCAAGTCTTGGTTGACACCTCAACTAGAAAACCACAAATAAATAAGCAAAAACATTCTAGGCTCTATACATTCTAGAAACAACTAGAAAACCACAAATAAGCAAAAACATTCTATACATTGTGTGTATATACACACACCCCTTTGTATATAACCCAAGATATGTATATTTATTTACAAATTGTACATATGCATTATCACCATTAATTAAGATGTCCAGATGAGAACTATAAACAGGCCCAGGTTTGCCTTTAACAACAGAGGATTCAAATCCATATTTCAAGAAGCTTGGCGATAATTTTGCATTCTTTTGGTAGTCTTCTTGTCAGGTCTGATTAAACCATTGTTTTTATTTCATAACATGGTTGACGAAGAACTTCACCACCACACTTCAAAAGCATCAATTCTTCTGCCCTCAGCCTTCTTCACAGTCCAACTCTCACATCCATACATGACCACAGGAAAAACCATAGCCTTGACTAGACAGACCTTAGTCAGCAAAGTAATGTCTCTGCTTTTGAATATACTATCTAGGTTGGTCATAACTTTTCTTCCAAGGAGTAAGCGCCTTTTAATTTCATGGCTGCAGTCACCATCTGCAGTGATTTTCTTGAAAGAAATAGTTTCCCAAGTCTTGGTTGACACCTCAACTAGAAAACCACAAATAAATAAGCAAAAACATTCTAGGCTCTATACATTCTAGAAACAACTAGAAAACCACAAATAAGCAAAAACATTCTATACATTGTGTGTATATACACACACCCCTTTGTATATAACCCAAGATATGTATATTTATTTACAAATTGTACATATGCATTATCACCATTAATTAAGATGTCCAGATGAGAACTATAAACAGGCCCAGGTTTGCCTTTAACAACAGAGGATTCAAATCCATATTTCAAGAAGACTTGGCGATAATTTTGCATTCTTTTGGTAGTCTTCTTGTCAGGTCTGATTAAACCATTGTTTTTATTTCATAACATGGTTGACGAAGAACTTGTATGAAGCAGCGTCAGTTCAGAAGGAAATTCTCGTTCACTTGTACTTACATTATTAGCATTCCTTTCTGTCTGTGACTTCTTCGCAGTAAACCCTGTGAGCCATGTTTTGCTGTATGAGGTTTGGTTTAGGCTGTCATGTAATCCATGAGTTCACATAATAGACACACATGCACTGCTTGTAGGGCGTGGGCGTTCTTCTTTCAGAATGGTGCATGGGCCTTGCACTTTGCATGGCATGTGACCCTCTGACACTAAAGGAGTCGCTGGTTTCAGCCTGTTTATTAGATCATCGTAAAGCTTAATTTCTTTTTCTGTTAGATTAAAAATTCAGCATAAGGGGATGAATGTTTTCTTCCTACTTCCTAATGGGTTATCTATGCACCCTTTGGGGAATGAGTCCTCTACTCTGGAAATATGTGCTTGAAAACACCAGCCCTTCTAGCTAGTCTTCCCAAAGCTGTTTGCTACCTGGAGCATTTTGGCTGGGCACTTCCTCTTGGCCTAATACCTTCATTCCCCTCAGGGTGTCTAACTTTTTACTTACTCTGGGCAGCTTTGCATAACATAATAACCAGGTGGAGGTCTTCTGTTCACTTCCCTGGTGCATGCTTTATACCGCAGATACCGCTGCTGCTGCTAAGTCACATCAGTCGTGTCCGATTCTGTGCGACTCCATAGATAGCAGCCCACCAGGCTCTCCCGTCCCTGGGATTCTCAAGGCAAGAACATTGGAGTGGGTTGCCATTTCCAATGCCTTCTCCAATGCATGAAAGTGAAAAGTGAAAGTGAAGTCGCTCAGTCATGTCTGACTCTTAGCGACCCCATGGACTGCAGCCAACCAGGCTCCTCCATCCATGGGATTTTCCAGGCAAGAGTACTGGAGTGGGCCACCAGTGCTTTCTCCATAGATACCTGCTATGTTTCTATTAAGCCAGGTTTACCAAGGTGAGCAAACTGGACATGGCCCAGCCTTCACAAAGATTACAGCCTAGAGGAGCTGGACATGAATCAAGCAGTGATTCAAATATATAGAAAATTATAATTGTGTTACAAGCTTTGATGAAGTACAAACTGTGATAAAAGCATAGAGAGCAGAAATTTGATCTAACCTGGGAAAATACTTAAATTTAATCTGAAGGGCTTCCCAGGTGGTGCTAGTGGTAAAGAACCCACCTGCCAGTGCAGGAGATACAAGAGACACGGGTTCAGTCCCTGGGTTGGGAAGATCCCCTGGTGAAGGGCATGGCCACCCATTTCAGTATTCTTGCCTTGAGAATCCTGTAGAGAGAGGAGCCTGGAGGGCTATAGTTCACAGGGTCGCAAAGAGTCAGATATGACTGAAGCAATTTTGCATGCAATCTGAAGGAGTTCTAGTCAAAGGGAAGAGAGAGTCCCAGGGGGAGAGGGGAGCATAAGCAAAGGCCCTGTGGCAAAAGGGGGCATTTATTTTAACACTTACTATATTTTTTTGATTCCTTGTAAAATTGCCTCTACCCCTCATGTGATGCTGAGCTCTGTGAAAGCAGTGACCAACAGTCTTATTTGCTATTCTATCACTCTCGCCTAAGAGAATGCCTGTTACATAGCAGTTGCTCAAGAAATGTTTGTTATGAATGAATGAGCACATAGGAAACACAATAAACCCAGATGGGGACTGGGAGAAATTTTCTCAGAGGAGACAGCACCTGGGTGGGTATATAAAGAACAAGTAGGATTTCACTGCAGGAAGAAGCTGGAAGAATCCAGGCAAGGAGGAGCGGGAGGCCACAGGAGGACAGCAGGAGTTCTCAGGGTGTGTGAGGACCTGCAGGGGCCCCGCCTGGCAGCGGCCCCAGCTGTGTACACATGGGACAGAAGGTGAGACTGGAGGGGCCATGGGGAGGGGACACAGAGAAACCTGTCCCAGGCCTTCAAAAGACTGGACCAACGGGAAGGTGTAACACAGGTGCAGAAGTGTGGGCCCCAGCTGAGGCGGGTGCGGTGAGAATGCAGACGCCACTAGCCAAAAGGGGGCACAGGAAGAGCAGCTGGATGTGACGGGCTGGGGCCGGCGGCTGCAGGCCCGGCAGCTGCGGGGCTGGCCAGGCTGAACTTGAGGTGCGTGGGACATGTGTGTGCTCAGTCGCTTCAGCTGGCTTCATGGGATTCTCCAGGCAAGAACACTGGAGCGGGTTGCCATGCCCTCCTCCAGGGGATCTTCTGGACCCAGGGATCGAACCTGCATTTCCTGCATTGCAGGCGGATTCTTCACTGCTGAGCCACCAGGGCAGCCTGCGTGGGAACATAGCCCCAGACATAAACCATAGCGGTCAAGTTTGCTGGTCTGCCGTCATGCGTCAGGGTGAATCAGGGAGAGGGGGAGAGGGAATCCTGGTCCGAGTGCTGGATAGGATACAAAAATGGGGAAGACTCTGCCCTGTCCTCAGGTGAATTTCAGTCTACCGGGAATGCATTTATACATATAATTACATATAAGGTAGAAGACGTTAGGTAAGAGAGGATGCAGATGGGAATTCATAAGGGAAGGATCAAAAACTGCTTCTGGAGGGGCCAGCAGAGGAGGGAACCTGCTTAGAAACGCCCCATGGGGTGAAAGTCACGTCATTCATATTTCGTAGTGAGGGCAACCGGAAAATGTGGGTGTCTTGTTGGCGTTAACCTCAAAAAGCTGTCCTTTAAAACCTAGATTCCTCAGTGACTTTTAAAAATAGCCCTTAGTGTGGAGTCTTTCTGAAAGTCTAAATAAATTGCCTTCATTGGTTTCCCCTTGTCTGTACATTAATCTCCTCAGAGGCCACAGCGCATTAATCAGGTCTGCTCTCTTCTGGAATCGCCTTTTCCTGCTAAGTTCTGCCACGGATGGTGCTCATCGACTCCACGCCCTGCCAGTGCTGGTGGAATGGAGCGTGCTTGGCCTGTAGGTCTCTGAAGGCCCTGTGGGGTCTCCCCCATGTTTGGGGTCCCACTGGAATTTTCTGGCCCCCAGACATCAGGGATCTCCATGTGGACAGGCCATACCTGCTCTGATAGCTGCGCAATTTTACCACCCCCTAAAAAGTCTTAAAAAAAAAAAAAACAACCTGATATTCTTTTATTTATTTATTTTTAAATTGTTATTTATTTCTTTTGGCACCAATAAGCAGCATGCAGGATCTTCATTCCCCACCCAGTGATTGACCCCACAGCGCCCTGCATGGAGAGCACAGGGTCTTAACCACTGAACCTAGAGGGAATTCCCTAAAAAGCCTTTTCACCCCTCTGAAAGTTTTGGGTGAACACCATTCATTCCCGGGGATATATTTACATCTAGTTGAATGATTAAGTAATTTGGCTAGATACTTCCAAACTGCTTGCTTCGATAAATATTCTAGAAGTGGCCCAGCCAAAGCATCTGAGTGGTGTGGTTCTACGCCTTTCTCCCTCTGCCCAGGCACTATCGTCACCAAGGCCAAGCGTGCCCTTGATTTGCAGGACAGTCAAGCTGAGTTGGGTGCCGTCAGGCAGCATCTTTTTAGAAGCTTTGGAGCTCCCAGCAGGGCATCTCCTAAATTATTTTTGTCCCTGTTGATTCCACTTTGCCCCAAATCTGCCACAATTCATGGACTCCCCAGATTTAGTTGACAGGGCTTTCTCCACGTCTACAAAATGCACTCTGCCCACACCCAAGCCTCCCCTAATGAGTTTGGCCATCCGCCTGTCAGGGGTCCTGTGGGCTGGCTGGCCTGTGAGAGGGTCATTTCAGACAAAGAGGGACCAGGACTGGCTTAAGCACTGTGCCCAGACGGGGTGGGATCAGGGTTGAGGGGAGCCTACAAGGACTACTCTAGGGATGTCGTTGATTTGCAAAGAAGCTCTAAAGGGTTTTGTTTTGTTTTAGTTGAGAGTTATGTTTTATCCGGTGGGAATTTTTAGGACTTCAAGCCCAGGAGAGAGCATCTCAAGTAACCCTGAGAAAACTGCTCGGAGGAGGTGAGGAGGGGGACCCAGGTTATACAGAAGTTATGCAACAAAGGGCAGCTAGTCGGAAAGTCAAAAGACAATTGTTAATTAAATGAAAACCAGATCTCCTAAGTTAAGGAATTAAGTACTTTTCTATGTTTGGGAAGATGCAAGCATCTAGGCTTACTGAAGTCATTCCTTTGATATGCATCTCAGCAATCTGAGGCCAGTATCCTGAGTTTCCTCAGGGCTCGCTGTAGGGAGTGGCTGCAGTCTGAAGAAGCTCTAAAGTTTTGGGTGGAGGTGGGAGCCTGTTTGCTTGGCTTGTCCTTGGCTCTGTAGCCAACCATGAGTCAGGAAAGCTATTCTGTGTCTTTAGTTAAAGGGCCATCAGGGATAAAGAATCTGCCTGCCAATGCAGGAGACCTGGGTTCTATCCCTGGGTTGGGAAGATCCCCTGGAAGAGGGCATAGCAACCCACTCTAGTATTCTTGCCTGGAGAATCCCATGAACAGAGGAGCCTGGCGGGCTACAGTCCATGGGGTCACAGAGTCGGACATGACTGAATGACTGAGCACGCACACAAAGGGCCATCAGCAGCAGTCCAGATTCATAGACTCCTAGGTCATCCCTAGACTGAAAACCTGAAACCCATGAGGCTGCCCTCCTTGTTCAGCGAAGACCTTGATTGTAATTGAGGAGGTGGCTCATCTTGGGACTGAATCGGCAGTGGGGGTCTCACCCCTGGCCCCACTCCAGTCTCAGAGGAAAAGCTACAGAGCCTGAGATGCCAGTAGCATGTGGGGTTGCCTTCCCCTCATCCCCTGGCCCCTCTTGGCTGTCCAAAACTCGGCTCCGTGTGTCTGATGTTAAAGGCCAGTCTTCTTCTACTCATTATCCAGTCATTTATTAAAACAATCTGAAAAATAACATCCTTAGCCTTCCAAGGGGGCCCTGGCCATGAGCATTAGAGAGAAATTTTTTGAAATGGTTGACTTTAAGTTGTTCTTATTCAAAACGACAAGAGGAGAGCTCTGAATTTGTAAAGCTGTTTGAATAACTTTCTGAGTTTATTGTCAGGCAAGACAGGTTGCAGTTGTTGAACTAAATGATATTTAAAGTACCTTCCAGCTATGAGAACCATGTTTTTCGTAGGTGGCTGGGCAAGTAAGGGGCTTCCCTGGTGGCTCAGACAGCAAAGAATCTGCCTGCAATGCAGGAGACTGAGTTTAACCCCAGCGTCAGGAAGATTCCCCTGAAGAAGGAAATGGCTACCAGCTCCAATATTCTTGCCTGGAGAATTCCACAGACAGAGGAACCCGGCAGGCTCTTCGCGTCCATGCAGTCACAAACAGTCAGACACAATTGAGTGACTCAGTTCAGTCCCTCAGTTTTGTCCAACTCTTTGTGACCGCATGGACTGCACGCCAGGCCTCCCTGTCCATCACCAACTCCTGGAGTTTACCCAAACATGTCCATTGAGTCGGTGATGCCATCCAACCATCTCATCCTCTGTCACCCCCTTCTCCTGCCCTCAATCTTTCCCAGCATCAGGGTCTTTTCAAATGAGTCAATTCTTCACATCAGGTGGCCAAAGTATTGGAGTTTCAGCTCCAGCATCAGTCCTTCCAATGAATATTCAGGACCGATTTCCTTTAGGATGGAATGGTTGGATCTCCTTGCAGTCCAAGGGACTCTCAAGAATCTTCTCCAACAAATTAAGTGACTAACACTTTCAATTTCTGGACAAGTGAGAGACATAGTGGAAAGACCACTGACCTTGATCTGGAACAGTTAGCTTCCAGCAAGCCCAAGTTCCAAGTCTGGAACAAGTAGGTGCCAGGAGAGACCCCATTAGGTAGAAAACAAGATCTACCTTAAGGAATTTAGGTTCCAAAATAGGACCTCAGTCCTCAGAGGATGCAGAATGAGGTGTTATCCTATCCTTGGATGTGCTGAAGTCCTTGGAACCAAGGCCAAGATTCGGTCAGAACTGGGGCTCATGGCAAAGCTGGGGTTGGATGAAACAAAGCAGGAGGGATGATTGGAAACAAGGGACCAGGATCAGATAGAGACTGATAGCCAAGGTGGTCTGATGCTAGCTACTAGCTATATGCTCTTAAATTTTTGCTACTTGGGGACAAGATGTAAAAGGTTGAACCTCAGCTCTGGTTTGGCAGCCTGAGTGGGAAAAAAGCAAGCAAATGAATTTCATTTGGTTATTAACGTTAATTTTGAGGAATGAACTTTAAAAACACACAGAGAAGAGAGAATGACTGAACCTCTGGGAGAAAGCAATGGCACTCCACTCCAGTACTCTTGCCTAGAAAATCCTATGGGAGAGCCTGGTAGGCTGCAGTCCATGGGGTCGCTAAGAGTCGGACACGACTGAGCAGCTTCACTTTCCCTTTTCACTTTCATGCATTGGAAAAGGAAATGGCAACCCACTCCAGTGTTCTTGCCTGGAGAATCCCAGAGATGAGGGAGCCTGGTGGGCTGCCATCTGTGGGGTCGCACAGAGTCGGACATGACTGAAGCAACTTAGCAGCAGCAGGGAACATCTGCACAGACAGCCGAGCCAGCAGAGTGATATTCAGGGTAGGTTTTAGATCTGATTCTGGAATTGTCCTCCAAGAACCTGTAAGTGTGACTTTTCACACAGATCACACAGTGAAGGAAGGGCTTAACTAATTGTGCCCAAGAGAGTTATCAGAAATTAACGAGATGCCAGAGATGGACCATCAACGAGCCGTGAAAGAGAGACCTCGGTCACAGTTAGACAATTCGGCAACTGGAGATATTCTCCCAAGGGGTGGTGCGTGTCCTTGGCTTTGCAGAACATCTCGGAAGGTTAAAGAAGACGGGCACACTGCCCTAGAAACTGCTCTGTTATTCCTTTCCTGCTCCCAGCTCTAGGCATCGCAGTCCTAAACCCGCCAGCATCTCCCACCACATCCCACTTGTGCTACATCACTGCTTTCTGTGGGGAGCTTCAGAGAGGGTTGAAGAAGAGTTTGGACCCCCTGCTGGCTTCTGCTGGACCAGCCACTCGTCAGCTGCATTTCTGATCTTGTTCTCATCTCAGAAATATCAGTTTTGGTATTCCTGCCTTAGTGCCCTTTTCTTGGTCTTGCCTGTTTGGTTAAAGCACCACTTCTCACAGTGTGCTCTGGGGAAGCTTGTGTGTGTGTACAGGTTCATATAGACACCCTCTGGTTTTAGTGTGCAGTGGATAGGGAGGCAGAGACAGGGTTGGAATAACAGCCAAACCATCTTCCTTTCCCCTTCGTCCTAACGCATTCATGTGTCAGGCTTGAGGCTGAAATGCTATGCTGTAGAGCAGCTGTCCACAACCTCTTTGTCACCAGGGACCGGTTTTGTGGAAGACAATTTTTCCGTGGATTGTGGAGAGGGGGGTGGTTTAGGGATGATCTAAGCTCATTACACTTTTTTTCTGCACTTTATTATCATTACATCAGCTCCACATCAGATCATCAGGCATTAGGTCTGGAGACCGGAGACCTCTACTGTACAGAACATGAGTTGGGGGTGGAGATGCCCTGGATGAACTTCCCAGGTGGTGCTAGTGGTAAAGAACCTGCCCATCAATGCAGCAGATGTAAGAGACGCGGGTTCAATCTCTGAGTCAGGAAGATCCCCTGGAGGAGGGCATGGCAACCCACTCCAGTATTCTTGCCTGGAGAATCCCGTGGACAGAGGCACCTGGTGGGCTACAGTCCATGGGTTGCAAAAGAGTTGGACACAACCTAGTGACTAAGCAACAACAATAGACGATGAATATACTCAGCACGTGGCTCTCCTCTTGCTCACCAGCCTCCCACCCTGTTCCGGGCAGGAAGACAAGGAAGGGAGCAGAAAGTGGGGAGATGCCCTTATGGGAGGAGCTAGAGGGTTGACAAGTCCTCTTTTCTTGCCACTGAGAAAGAACTGTGGACATGGCTCTCCCTGGCTACAGAGGAGGCTGGGGAGTGTGGGGTTTTGTTTTTAAGCTGGAATTAAAATCAAGGTGTAGTTAGTAAGGAAGAGAGGGAATGGATATTAGAAAGGCAGCCATACTATGTTAAAATAGATTAATTACTGTATTAAAATACATTAATACACATTCCATTCTACATATTCCTTTAGGGTCTCCCAGCCTTCCTTTTCTGCATCATGGGACCTAGAAAATAAGGCTGGTCTGGCAACGTAGGGCAAACGGAGAACACGGCTAATGGACAAGGCAACTTGCTCCAGGGACATGGGTTGACGTGAAACTCACCCAGCTTCTCCAAGGGCTGAGAGCACCAATCCCTGTAAGCCCAGCCACCCATTCACCGTAAAACTGAGCCATATCATAGCTACAGCAGCTTGCAGATCAGCACACAGGCACTTTACTAAGTAGTGTTTGTAGAATGGCTCTGTAGTAAAGAATCTGCCTGCAATGCAAGAGACCTGGGTTTCATTCCTGGGTTGGGAAGATCTCCTGGAGAAGGAAATGACAACCCACTCCAATCTTCTTGCCTGGAGAATCCCATGGAAAAAGGAGCCTGGTAGGCTACAGTCCATGGGTTCGCTAAGAGTCAGACACGACTGAACGATTATCACTTTCACTTTGTAGGACAACACCTGTGAGGGGTGAGGGACACAGGACTTGGCAAAGGAAGAAGCTGGGTGGCCATAAAATTGGCTCAAAGCTCTTAGGAGATCCTCTGGGGAGTTCTGGAGAGGGAACACCCTTCAGAGTTGTCCCACTCTGAGACAAGGAAGCCAGGCCCTCATCCCGCCCCTCCCCACTCTGACCAGTCACTGGGCATGGGAGGGGATGTGGCCCTGGAACAGGGGCCCTCAGGCTGAGGGCAATGCCAGACTGGGACTGGATGGAGAGCCATCAGCTGCCATGACTCCTTGCAGCTGTGGAAACAGGTCTCTCAGTCCCAAAGGGGGCGGAGGTCTCCCCCAGTTCACTGCTGGGGGCTTTGTGCTCTACAGGGCTTTTGTGCCCTCCTGCAGAAGGGCCCTTGGTGGCCTGGTAAGAACAGAATACAGGAAGGTATGAAATAAAAGTCTTACCTGGAATGGCACCTTTGGTGTTCTCGTGCGGAGTGCCGTCTCAGGCCATGCTGAGTCCCAGAGGCTTATGGGAGAATCCCACCTGATTTCAGCAGCCCTGGAGGCTTGACAAATGTGCTCCACCTGCTGTTTATTTGAATTCAGCCAGGCTCTTCTGCAGCATTCATTGTCATGGACATCATGTAGCAAGAGGCAGCGGAGAGCCTGAAACAAGCTCCCGATTCATCTTTGGAAAATTTTCTCCATTATGAGAAGAGAAAGATTAAAGGGATAATAATACCTCACATGGATATCATGCTTTCCTACCAGCAAAGCGCTTGCAGATGTATATTATCTTATTTGAGCCTCACAGAGCCTATAGCCCTGTGAGGTAACGAGAATAGGAATTGCTATTTATCATAGAGGTGAAAATATTGTAACTTTAGAAACCCATGACTCCATCTTATATTCCAAGAATGGGTTGCATTTCTTAATTTCTTTTTTTTTTTTTTTTACCACAATCCTTTCTATTCTCTCAAAATCCAAGCAGACTAAAGCAAGAAGGCAAGTGGGAAAAAGACTTTCCCTTCCCTATGCATGTCTGCTCTATAGCGTCTTTCTCCCATCTCTAATACTACACTACGAGAGTGAGGATGCCGAAATTAAACTACCGACAAACAAGGAAAACAGCTGTCAAATTATTTATTTTTAATTAATTTGTATTAGAGTATAGTCGCTTCACAGTGTTGTGTTCATTTCTGGTGTACAGCAAAATGAATCAGCTATACGTATACATATTATGTCAGTCAGTTCAGTTGCACAGTCGTGTCCAACTCTTGCGACCCCATGGACTGCAGCACACCAAGCTTCTCTGTCCATCACCAACCCCCAGATCTTGCTCCAACTCATGCCAATCCAGTCGGTGAAGCTATCCAACCATCTCATCCTCTGGTGTCCCCTTCTCCTCCTGCCTTCAATATTTCCCAGCATCAGGGTCTTTTCCATTGAGTCAGTTCTTCATATCAGGTGGCCAAAGTATTTGAGCTTCAGCTCCAGCATCAGTCCTTCCGATGAATGAAGGTTCAGGACTGATTTCCTTTGGGATGGACAGGTTGCCTCTCCATGTAGTCCTATGTATCCCCTCCCTTTTGCATTTCCTTCCCATTCAGGTCACCACTGTGTATTAAGTAGAGTTCACTGCGCTCTACAGTATGTTCTCATTGAAATTGAAAGTGAAAATCGCTCACTCGTGTCCAGCTTTTTTGACCCCATGGCCTGTACAATCCATGGAATTCTCCAGGCCAGAATACTGGAGTGGGTAGCCTTTCCCTTCTCCAGGGGATCTTCCCAACCCAGGGGTCAAACTCTTGTCTCCTTCATTGCAAGCGGATTCTTTCCCAGCTGAGGTACCAGTGAAGTTCTCATCAGTTATCTATTTTATACATGGTATCAATAGTGTATATGTGTCAATCCCAATATCACAATTCCTCCCATTCCTCTTTCCCCTTTGGTATCCATATATTTGTTCTCTTCATCTGTGTTTCCATTTTTGCTTTGCAAATAGAGAAAAACTTTCTATATCATATATTAATGCATATATGTGGAATCTAGAAAAATGCATCACTTATTTATTGTGCCCCTACTGAATGCCATGGGAGTAGTAAAAAGGATGAGTAAAATTTATAGTTATTGTAGAGCTAGCAATCCAATAAGGGATATAAAACAGGAAAAGGACTAACAAACATTAGAGCGCAGAAGTGGAGCCCTGCCTGACAGTTTTAGAGGAGGCACAGATGCCAGGAGGCATTAACACAAGTGGCAGTGGGAGAGCCAGTCCCTAAGGATGAGTCGTGCTTCTCCACAGATGATGAAATACACTAATGACCTTGTGAGTCAGCCAGAATTCCGGGCTTACTGAGTGCCAGCAGGACTGAAATGCAGGCAGGAGCGTTCTCTGTGTTGCTGGTCAACTCAGGTCAATATTCAGCCCACTACACACTTGTTACCACCAGCCAGCCACCTAAACAGCCCATGCTTTCTTGCTCTTCCATTGGCTTATTTTTTAAAAACACATTTTGTCTTTTCAACACTTCTTGTAGCACTGGATAGGGTTATTACCAGAATTTTTAAAAGAAATGTTTGCTGCAGCTTCCCATGAAAAATAGACTCCCTAGGCTGGGACATCACAGGGTCTGGGGGGAAATTCAGAAGCCGCTTGGAGCAGCAGACGCTCTCATATCTTCACCAAGTCAGATGTTTTTTTTCGCACACAGGTGATACATAAGCTTGTGCCGGAGGGAAACAGCAGGAATTTGAATGGGGTGTTTTTTCCAGAGTTGCCCATTTGTCTTGCTTCTTTGTTCTACCTTTATTATTCTCCTGGAGGGAATATTCCTAATAGGGTTAATAAACGAAAATGTAAATAATGTGACTACTGAAATATAGATTTTCCAGGTATGCCATTTATTACCAGAAGTCATTTGGTAGAAGTGAAGTCATTTGATGCCATCTGTTCCACGGCCACTTCTCATGCTGCCAGAGGGAGAGGATTTCACAAATTAACAGCCAGAGTTCCCAGGAGTCACTGACCTTGGGAGAAATTGGAGGGAGAGAAGGGCGCCAACCCTGGGAGCAGAAAAAACCTCCAACCAAAAACTGGTGTCATGTGGGTGCAAGTCTTGAATTGATACCACTAAGGGCCTGATGCCTAAACTCTAAATAATCATTTGAAAGCTTGGGGTGATGGTGGAGGGGGTAGATTTTAAAAAAAATAGAAGAGGAAATGAAGGGAAGAGAATAATTAGCAGTAAATGTGTCAGATACTTGAGCAACAATTTAGGCTGATGGGGTGTGTTTACAGGCTTGACCCTTTGGGGGAATATTTGCAAGGCTGAATGAACCCATGCACACTTTGGAAATGAAACTTCCTGTGGGGAGACTCTGTCTTTGCCTCACCTTGGTGGTCCCGCAGAGCTTGGCTGGACAGCAGACCGGGAGACTGGGTGTTCCAGTCTCTGGAGTTGCTCAATCTTTTATGAATGATTCCATTTTCAGAATCAGAAGTTTCATAAAATCCTCCTTTGCTAGTGTCATTCAGTGTCACCCTTGATATCGCCTGCAGAAGGACATGGAGTCTGTGGTGAAGTGTGGTGACTTTGCCTTCATCAAGAACCATCTCCTGCAAGGGGGAACGTGGAGAGTGAAGGAGTTGTATCAGGAGCCACGTCTTCCCCCAGTGAGGGCAGTGGAGTCTGACTCCACCTTCTTAACTGGAGAAGGATAAACCCCAAGAGTCTGAGAGGGACAGTCTGCCTCCTCATGGCTTCTCTTGGCCCATCCCTCCTCTCCTCCTGTTTCCAGTCAAGGCTCTCTCCTCGTTATCAGTGGTTGGCACTTAGAACAAGGCTGTCTGCGACAGAGGCATGTGTTTCTGGGAGCTGGTGTGGACCTGAACCGAAGCAGGAGCCGGGAAGCATCTCTCTTGCCGGGGTGGTGGGCTGGAAGAGGAGGAGGTTGAGAGCTGGGTGAAGATGGGGTGGCTCCGGAGAAAAGTGAGATCCTGCCCCAGGCTGGCATTCAGGGGCCAGGCTCCTGAAGTGCCTCTGAGAGGTGGGCTTTGGAAGGGGCTTCTGAGGAGGGGAAGGAGGCCACGAGTCTCCTACTGCAGCTGGAGAGCCAAAGAGCAGCTGGGGCAGTTTCCTTCCCCAAAGCCTTCAATTTCTTCAGAACCTGTTGTCGTTCATGAGAGACTGAGCTGCTGCTCCTCCGTCACTCATTCACTCAACAAGCACTCCTTGCCTCGGCAAGGCACTATGGACCCTGTGTTGGGGAAAAAAAAGTTATATGTAAAATTCTTATGTCTTCAGGGAGCTTATGGTTTAGTGGAAGAGACAGATGCTCAAGCATAGTTGAGGAGACTTCCCTGACGGCCCAGTTGTTAAGACTTCGCCTTCCAGTGTAGGGGGTGTGCGTTTGATCCCTGGTTGGGGAACTAAGATCCCACATACCCTATGGCCAAAAAAAAAAAAGAAACCCCACATAAAACAGAAGCAATATTGTAACAATTTCAATTAAGGCTTTTAAAAATGGTTCCTGTTGAAAAACATTTTTAAAAAGACATAATTGAAAAATTCTGAAATGATAGCAAGTGGTGAGACGTGTTAGGGAGCAACGTCCAGCAGAGTGAAGACAGAGACCATGAGGGAGGGTTGATTTTCTGTCACATGGTGAGAAAAGGCTTTCTTTCTGAGCTGAGACCTAAATAAAGCGAGGGTGAGGGGCAAGCCCTGGGGATTTCTGGGGTTAAAAATCTGTCCCCGGGCTGAGGGAACAAATCCACGAGAGCCCGAGGCAGGCGTGTACCTCGTCTGTTCAGAGAACGTGCGGCTGGAGCAGAACGAGAAAGAGGAAGGGTTCTAGCGATGCCATCCCAGACGCCAGCGGACGCCAGCCCGGGGCCCCACGTGGGACCCTGGAGTTGGTTCTCAACATGATGGAGATGATGACGGGACTGACAATTGCGAGGGGTCACCCCCGGCTGGCCTGTGGAGAACGGACTTACCTGAGGGGAAGAATGGGAGCTGGGGACAGGATTTTGGCGCTGCTCTCCATCTGGGCCAGTAAGTGACAATCTCTGATGCTTTCCCACTTTGTAGGATGTTAGCAGCCCAGGTAGGGAGTCCTCCCGTCAAACGGGAGGATGCTCGGGGAACCAGGGCTTCAGGGCCACTGGATGGAGCACGACTCGCCGATAGCTGGGACCATGCGGCTGCAGAGCTTTGATGTGCTGAGTAAAGACTACAGGTTGATTCCTCTCTCTTATGTTCTCCAGCTGTTTCCCCAGTGTGCTGTAGGAGAAAAAAAGACAAAGCTTTGTAGTCAAGGAGATCTGTTCAAATCCCAACTCTACTGCATCCATGTACCATTCTGGTAAGTTACTTCATGAACTGCAGACTCCCACAGGTGAGCTCCCAACTTGAGCACAGATGTGAGGGTGTGAGATGACTCATCCCTGGTTCCCTGCCACCTGTTACTGCTCTTCGGGAAGTGTTGTCTGCCATGACATCTATGGTCCTGCCCCACTTCCCACTGCAGATGACAGTCCTGCCTCTATTATGGCCTGGCCTGCATGCACGCTCTGTCCAACTCTGTGCGACCTCATGGACTGTAGCCCGCCAGGCTCCTCTGTCCATGGGATTCCCCAGGCAAGAATACTGGAGTGGCTTGCCATTTCCTCCTCTAGGGGATCTTCCTGACCCTGGGATCAAACTGATGTCTCCTGCAAGTCTACATTGCAGACAGATTCTTTAGAGCTAAGCCACCAGAGAATCCACCCCCTGCCTCCCCCCCCGCCTGTTATGGGCTGCATCACAATTAATGTTAGAAATCTCCTCCAAGCTGAATTAAGCACTGCCACGTATGGGGAGAGGGGAGCCAGGAATCTGGAAAATCAAATAAATTATTGTTTGGCCTGCATGCACGCTCTGTCCAACTCTGTGCGACCTCACGGACTGTAGCCCGCCAGGCTCCTCTGTCCATGGGATTCCCCAGGCAAGAATACTGGAGTGGCTTGCCATTTCCTCCTCTAGGGGATCTTCCTGACCCTGGGATCAAACTGATGTCTCCTGCAAGTCTCCTACATTGCAGACAGATTCTTTAGAGCTAAGCCACCAGAGAATCCACCCCCTGCCTCCCCACCCCGCCTGTTATGGGCTGCATCACAATTAATGTTAGAAATCTCCTCCAAGCTGAATTAAGCACTGCCACGTATGGGGAGAGGGGAGCCAGGAATCTGGAAAACCAAATAAATTATTGTTAAGTTTTCCATATGCCCCCTTCCTTTTCCCAGGAAATCAGGCGCCCAGGGGAGGAACATAAAGCAGGTATGTGATGGGCAGCTATGTGATGTGGGAAGCCTGCAGCCTGTCCAGCTTCAGTTCTGACCCCTGTGAGGGAAGGGTTGGCCCTGGACCACCTGTGAGGCAGGAGACAGAGGATCAGCACTGATCTCTAGCCTCCTCCCCACACTGTGGCAGGAGGGCAGTGGTGCCTTGAGAAATCTGTAATCCTTGCCCCAGGGTCTTACAGCATCACTGAGAAGCAATGACAGCCTCCATTTCCCCTGACGCCTGTTCCCTGGTTTCCTCCTACAGAAATCAGCCCTGAGTCCATCCTGGCAAGGATGCTATGGGGGACGGTCTGCATGGCTCCTGGAGACAGATCCCATCCACTCTCAGCCAAGCCCCTCTTACGTTCAGGCATGCCACGCTTCTCTGCTTTTATTCTGGCTCTCATCACCATCTGATCTGTGTTTGCTTGCTTACTCTTTGTCCCGCTCACTGGAACACAAGCTCCGTGAGAGCAGACACCTCCTAGTCATGCCCACCACGGTGATCTCTGGTGCCTCCAAAGCTGCTGGGCACAGAGCGGGCACTCACCAACCTTTGGCTGAGGGAGCTTGAGAGTGAGGGAGTGTGTCACTGGTGTGCAGAACCCGCACCCTGGGTCCACGGGGTGCTAAGGTATCTGGACTTGGCTGTTGACCAGTACGTGGCAGCAACAGCCCAGCTCATGAGTGACCATGGAGAGACCAAGCAATGCAACCCTTTAAGCCTTTAAATGACCTCGACATACACACTTTAGTATTAAGTGAATTGATCAAACAGTTCCTCAGCTGCACCCAGACTGGTCACTGGTTAGCTGAGTTTTCCCCTTTTTGCCCCATGTAGGCACATTTGGAGTCCGGAGAGTGGGGAGTAAGGCAGAGAAGAGGGATGTGAATAACACAGGCTGATGTCAGAAAGGGCATGGCACAACCTCAGATCTGCCCAGAGTGGGATCAGGTGGCCAGCTGGATGTATAGGAGGCTTATGGAAGACAGGTGAGGCAAAAGAGCCCAGCAGGCCTTTAAAATAGAAAAGGCTGCCTGCCCAAGCAAGACCACGTGAATACTCCTGGGGGACCAGCTTGAGACTCTACAGCATCTCATGATTTGCTCAGACAAGATTCCCTCCTACCATATCAGGTCTGCTTTTAACTGTCCCCCTAATGACACCACGTATTGATAATTCCTAAATTTAAGCCTTTGAAAGTTCTGTTTGTACCTCAGTTAATCTGGAGCCCCAGCCTGCCTGTACCCGAATTAGACATAAGGGATGGACACAGCTTGGAAATCATCTATTTTGCTTATCCCATATGGCTCCAGCAGGACGCCCCGCCAGTGCCTGTTGGGGCAGAATTCTGCAGAAGAGGGACAGGAGGGTCCTTGGGGTGGGGGGCAGGGGACAAAGGAGACGCAGGGCTCTGGGCTTTGCTCTGGCTCCCTCAAACACCATCTATGGTGCTTCACTGACCTCAGTCGCTGATGGGACTGTGTTTGCCCATTCATTAGAAAGTATTGCATTTCCCCTCCTCTCATTTATTTTTTAATCTGCTCTGCCCTTGGTAGCAGAAGTGAGTCACTGTGTTGTGCCCGCTGCTTGACAGCCGGGGGCTCAATATTTTCCTTTCTGAATGCAGGCAGAAGCCCAAGTAGCACCAGTTTGTCTCAAACAGAATCGCTCGCAAAGCTGCTTTGTTATCAGTGTTTGGCCAGTGGATGAAGAGAGCTGATGCTGTATGCAGAAAGAGTGCGCTGTTTGGAGAGCTCTCTCTGAGGCTCATTTTCCCTCAGGCCTGTCATTTGCCCTCCTGAGAGACATGATATATGGGGTTATCGTGAGGATTCAATGAGATGACGTAAGTGTTTGGCACACAGGAGGTAACCACGTCATCTTGGGTCTCTTCCTTATACTGATGTGTAAGCTCTGTGTTAGGGCCTGAGGAAAGACAGAAACATGACTCTCCATGACGCTGAGGTGTGTGTCCACCACTCCTGACTTGGTTGTCACTAATCCTGGTCTTTTGTTGATGTTTTGGAACAATCTTCTTTAACTCTACCCAAAATGTATCCCCAAAACCTGTGGGGAGGGTCAGAGTTTAGAAACGCAATTCCCTCTCCACGCTCCTCACTGTGTCACTGTCTCTCTGAATCAAAGATTATAACAGAGGATGAAAAACTCATCAGAGCAACAACAAATTATTCCCTCTAAGCCGTCAGCAAAATGAAATAGTTTTCGGGACGCCCGTCAAAAGGACCAGAAGTGGAAAGTGGGGCCATGGCGCCACCACGTGGTGAAATGGCAAACGACAGCTTTTGCGGCTGTGTGGTTTTTTCCCCATTAATTTCGTATCTTCGAGTTTCCCAGGTGGCGCTAGAGGTAAAGAACCCGCCTGCAGATGTAGGAGACAAAAGAGACGCAGGTCGATCCCTGGGCCCAGAAGATCCCCTTGAAAACGGCACGGCAGCCCACTCCAGTACTCTTGTCTGGAAAATCACATGGGCAGAAGAGCCTGGCGGGCTACAGTCCATAGGGCCACAAACAGTCGGAAATGACTGAAGCAACCGAGCAAGCACACAATATTTTCATAGTTACAGGCCTCCACCTGACCCAAGGCCAGGCTCATCAGAGCACAGAGCTGAGCCTAGGGCTCACGGGGACCGGCCATGCTAACACAGGGGATCGTCACACAACTGTGCTAGTGAGGGACAAGCAAGAGAGTGGAAACAGATGAGCAGAAATGAATCTTCTCTAGAGGAGAACCAAGAAAGCACCCTGTTGTTTATGGCTCATCAGTGACACAAGGGAGTGTTTTGCTGTTCTTATACCACTTGCCTCAGAATTACCTGGAGAGCCTGGTAAAGGTGCCAAACCTCCAGGGAGGCGGGCTGACAGCCTGCATGTTTAACAAGCACCCTGGGAGAGTCCAGGGAACATTACAACCTGGGGGCCAGAAAGGGACCGGAGACATGAGTGAGGAGCCCTGAAAGCAACAATTAGAACTGGACACGGAACAACAGACTGGTTCCAAATAGGAAAAGGAGTACGTCAAGACTGTATATTGTCACCCTGCTTATTCAACTTATATGCAGAGTACATCATGAGAAACACTGGACTGGAAGAAACACAAGCTGGAATCCAGATTGCCGGGAGAAATATCAATAACCTCAGATATGCAGATGACACCACCCTTATGGCAGAAAGTGAAGAGGAACTAAAAAGCCTCTTGGTGAAAGTAAAAGAGGAGAGTGAAAAAGTTGGCTTACAGCTCAACATTCAGAAAACTAAGCTCATGGCATCTGGTCCCATCACTTCATGGGAAATACACGGGGAAACAGTGGAAACAGTGTCAGACTTTATTTTTCTGGGCTCCAAAATCACTGCAAATGGTGACTGCAGCCATGAAATGAAAAGACGCTTACTCCTTGGAAGAAAACTTACGACCAACCTAGACAGCATATTCAAAAGCAGAGACATTACTTTGCTGACTAAGGTCTGTCTAGTTAAGACTATGGTTTTTCCAGTGGTCATGTATGGATGTGAGAGTTGGACTGTGAAGAAGGCTGAGCACTGAAGAATTGATGCTTTTGAACTGTGGTGTTGGAGAAGACTCTTGAGAGTCCCTTGGACTGCAAGGAGATCCAACCAGTCCATTCTGAAGGA
>SJXQ01012414.1:130661-184733 GCA_006408695.1 Aepyceros melampus | reverse complement strand
TCCTATTCTGGTTAACTCATCCTCAGGGCTTGACTTCCTCACGGGGCCTGGAGTCTCCAACTTCTCATGGGTTGACCTTGGTGCCACTGATGTAAGAGCTTCTGATACACAAAATGAAGCCACTTCAGTCATGTCCAACTCTTTGAGACCTCATGGACTGTAGCCCGCCAGGCTCCTCTGTCCATGGGGTTTCTCCAGGCAAGAATACTGGAGTGGGTTGCCATTTCCTTCTCCAGGGGATCTTCCCGACCCAGGGATCGAACCCAGATTTCCTGCATTGCAGGCAGACTCTTTACTCTCTGCGCCACCAAGAAAGACCCTAGGTAAGAACCCACGTGTCCCATCAATGGCAGGAATCCAGCTCCATGGACAGGATTTCCTCAGGGATTCCGGAGAGGGGTGAGGCTCTGTCACGAGGCTGGAGCAGCCTTAGGATGTCAGCTGCCAGGGCGCCTTGGTGCACGTCAGGGAAACTTCCAGCCCCAGCTTCCTTCCTCTCCCTGCCAGGGAAGATGCCAGGGGGATCAGAGCCCATGGGGAATCACGAATACACTAAAAGGAACTCCACTGAAGATTTTAAAAAGGTGAATTTTATGTTGGGTGGATTATACCTCAACTTAAAAAGCCTTTGAATACTTATGGAGGAAGGAGAAGGGGAAGGAAAGGAAGAAGAAGAGGAGGGGGAGAGAGAGAAAGGAGAAGAAATCCGAGCGGCTCTTGTGGGTAGAGAGAAGGTGCAAGAATGTTCCAGGATTCCCTGGACCAACCCCTGTCTCAGGGATTTCCTTTTGAAATAGAAATTCAAATTGAATGTGTTTTCTATTCCTTGGTTCAGTATGTTGGATAATTAGGGTGCAGGTGCAACCCTAGCACTGGGTCTTTAAAGAGAACGAGTCGAGGGTGTGAGCCTCCCTCCCGTCCAGCGGGGAGGTGATGTGGGGGAGGGAAGGCAAGGTGTCACCAGGCTGACCTCTGGTCCAGCCCCTCCAGGAGTCCCTTCCGATCCACCAGCTCTTGGTTCTTTGCAGCTTTCAGACGAGAGTCAGCTGGGGCCTCTGGGTTCGCCCGTCAATCCAGAACCCCTTCTGGAAAAACCCTTTTTTCTCTTTCATTTAGCAGAGACCGAGCTGGAATTTTCCATGAGGAACTTTGCCTCAGAAACTTAGGGAACCAAACCAGCCCAAAGGTTTCGGAAAAAAAAAAAAAACGTATTCTACCAGAGTGTAGATTTCCACTGTGATCAAAGCACAGATTGAAGGTGGGGGAAGGGCTGGTGGGACCGCCCCCACCCCCCCTGCCCCCGCCCACATACTTCTTCTTGGTCTTCACTTCCTGCCCTCCTCTGCGGCCTCCTTACCACGCTGGGCCTCGGGGGGCCCAGCCCTGGGCCTCCTGGGAAGCCACATCCAGGCTGGGCACTGGAGGAGGAATCCCGTGTGGCTTTCCTGGGCGCTAAAGTTCATCCCAGAATTTCAGAAGCAGAGACCCAGTAGAAGCTGTGTCCAGTAGCCAGATATTTCATCCTTCCAGTAGAAGTAGCCTGCCCAGGGTGACCAGGTATCAGGGTGCCAGGCTTGTGTGGGGCCACAGAGCAGGCCTCCTGGCACTGGGCACCCGGGAAGCCAGACCCGTCCAGGCCCTCCTGTGACTTCAGAGAGGACTCTCCCTGGAGCCGAGGGGAGAAACCCTTCCAAGAACCTTGGAAGGTGGTGTGGGTGTTGGGAGGAGAAGAACATCACCCAGGACTCTGCCCTCCAGGGAGTGGAGGGTGTTTTGCCCTTGGTGGAGCTGGAGCTGCCAGACAGGAACCACGGAGCCTGAGGGCTGGCCACCCCTACGGATCAGACACCTAGAGGGGCGCTCACCCCAGGCCACCGGCTTGCTTAGCCTGTGATCACTCACCAAACTACGCTCACATTACCCCCTACCCCAAGTCCGGTCTCCCCACAGACAGCCTCACCTTGCGGTTCTCTGAGTTTTGCTAACAGTGCTCACAGGTGTCCGTGACTCAGTCCTGCGGTCTCCTTGGTGCTTGCACTCCTCACGCCTCCTCAGTCCGAGGCCCCCGCAGATCCCGAACCCACTGTGACCTGTGCCTGCGACCTTGGGACGGCCCCCGGCAGGTCTGACTACAGTCCTGAGAGCTGAGCGGCTCTGCTGGTGGCCTTTTGGTTGTCCCTCAGGGGATTCCTCAGCTGGGCTGGCCAGGCCAGGCCAGGCCCCGAGTGCTGCAGCTCTGAGGGTACTGCTCTCTCAGTGTCTCTCTCTTTTACACACACACACACACACACACACACACGCATGCACACACATGTACACAACACCCATGCCTACACACACACATGTACACACATACGCATATATACACACACGTGCACACACATACACACACGTGTACATATATACACACATGGAAACACATAAACACACACAGCCATTCTCTCAAGGCCGGTGAGGAGGGTGATAACACCGAGATTCTAGCCCCCCCACCTCGGCCCACCCCTCCGCCCCAGGCACCTGGGTTTTACAGGGTCTGGCTCTGGCCACAGGCCACTCCTTCCCTCTCTCAGAACGTGCCCTGTGGTCTCTCCCAAGGGTTTTTCAGTTTGGCTTTGTCTGGGGGCACAATATTTCTTCCCTGGTGGTTCAGATGGTAAAGTGTCTGTCTGCAATGCAGGAGACCCGGGTTCAATGAATTTACCTCTGTTTTTCGCTCAAGGAATTTGTTTCAGTCACCTGTGAGTTCATACATGGGACAGGAGCTCACCAGGACTCCACACCCAGCAGCGTGCAAATTCCAGCCTGGATGCTGCAGGAGAGTGCCAAATACCCCCACAGAAGTAGCCCCCCAGGTTCAGCTCCCCAGATGTTCTCAGAACCAGGCAGGGAGACTGGGGTGTGAGGTCTCCTCTCCTCATTAGCATCTGAGCCTGCCCCAGTGCCCTGGGGTTTTAAGGAAATAGCCCACTAGCCATTTTCCTATACATTTTTTATTATTAAAACTTTGATATTGGTCTTGGGCTCTTGAAGCAGGGATATTAGTGGTTAGAAGAGACCTGTAGCAGCACCTGACACCCCTCAAAGGACCGTGAAGCCACAGTGGTGCCTGCCTATGGACTCCTGTCCAGGCATTTTCTCACTGCAGGCCTGAGGCAGGCTTGGTGGAGCCAGGCCACCAGAAGAGGAAGTGGAAGGAAGAGATAGAAGCCCAAAGTGATGGTCCCTGACAAGCTGCTCCAGAAACTAAGGCTCCAGGGAGACTCCCCTCTGGAGGGCACAGCTCTCCATGGCCAGGGGCAGCTGGGGTCAGCAATCCAGTCCTGTCAGCTCCATGGGACCCAGCAAGGTCTGCCTGTGGGACAGATCAGAGTGGCTTGGCAGAAACGTGCTTCCTCTGGATCAGAGATCCCCGTCAGGCAAGGTCTGACTCTCAAATAGACCAGTCTGGCTCCCCTCAGAGGTACTCTGAAGCTTGCCTTGGAACTTGATTGGGGTGTGTGTGTGTGTGTGTGTGTGTGAGTCTTTCAATCGTGTCCGACTCTGTTGACCCTGTGGACTGTAACCCACCAGGCTTCTCTGTTTCTGAGATTCTCCAGGCAAGAATACTTGAGAGGGTTGCCATTTCCTTCCCCAGGGGATCTTCCTGACCTATGGATCAAACCTGGGTCTCCAGCGTTGTAGGCAGACTCTTTACCATCTGAGCCACTGGGGAAGCCCAGTTGGCACAATACCTGAGTGCAAACTTTATTCAAGGCTTATCTTATCTCATCCCTGCTACATCACCTTCTGGAGTCACCTTGGTTTTAGACCTGCTGGTACCCAGGATCTTGGTATCTTTTTCATACACAGTTGCCAAGTAATTGATACAGACACGAGCATCCCGGGTCCAGAGAAGGGGACTCCTGTGGGCTGGGCTGTGAGGAAGCAAGGCCAATGAAGGTGGGCGTGACTTTGGAAGGGGTGAGGGGGCTATTCCAGGGAGAGGGACCATGACTCAGTCACCAAGATGAGGCATGCCTGACCAGATGAGGCATATCTCTGCCATGGACATCTACAGGAATTTCCATCTGGCCTGCAGGGACAATGTGCCTGACAATTTGGCCTTATCACAGAAGGGCACAAGATGGGCAGAGAAGGCCTGAGGCCAGCTCAGTGGACTGTGCGTGCAGCAGTCATCATTCCAGCTGACAACCATCCACACCAAGGCATGCAAAGCATTTTCAGAGCACTTATACGTGCCAGCAAGCACCCTAGGCTGTCTGAACATGTTATCTCACCCAATCCTCATCACAGTTCTAAGGTATTATTATAGCCTTCATTTTACAGATGGTGAAACCGGGGTACAGAGTGACATAGAAACTTGCCCAAGGATCTACCAGGAAACCCAGGAGTCTGGCGCTGGAGTCCAGCTGACCATGAAGCCACACTTGCCTCCATCTAGGGCCTGGGTAGTGGGTGGTGACATGAGGAGCAGAGAGGAAATGCCTTGCTCTTGGGATGTTGGAGTGGATGCTTTCTACATGGATGTTGTTTTGGGGGTGTGGGTATTTTTTATCATTGAGTTAAAAGGGATCTTTATATATTCTGGATGCAAGTTGCTTACCCTGTCATTTGTAAATACTTCCTCCTGCTATGTGGGTTCTTTTTCCCTTTATTTTATTTTATGATCAGAGTTTACATGGGTGTTTGATTCATTTCCAGTCAAGGACTGACCCTGGAGTTGCAGGAAACTCCTAAACCAAGGGGAACAGTAGCACCTAGAGTTCGCTGTAGTGCTTGTACACAGTATGATGTAATGACTGCTGGCAGTTCAGATACAGATGGGGGAGCCAGCACTGGGCCCAGACTAGGAAGATAGGGAGGCACTCACCAGAGCCCAGTTCCAGCCTGGGGGCAGTCCAACCCAGGTCCATTTGGACCCAGAGAGCCAGGCAGGTACTGGCTAGCCCAGGTGTGCAGGCCAAGTTCCCTCGTGGAATGAGGACCAGAGGTCGGGGATGGGGTGGGGGTGGGGTCCACTGTGTAGGTTGCTTTCTCCTTGGCTTTCAGGTTTGCTCCTGGATGGCAGTTGGGCTCGGATGCCGGGGTCCAGCCCCGGTGGAGCCAGGGAATTCAAAGCGAAGGACAGTGTTGGCGAGAAAAAACTTATTTATTTAGAAATATAAGATTAGATTAGGAAATAATAGTATAGTAGGAAAATTTAGGTGGAGAAAGAAGGCTGAATAACTTGGTTTACCTGGAAAGCCAATAAAGTTCCAGACAAGGAGCTTGCACCATCTACGTTAGGCCACCGGCACCCGCTTGAATCTCTAAGGGTGCCCCACCCTGGGCTCCCTTTCGTACGGAACTTAAAAGCCAGGGCAAGTAAATAGACATGGCGAGCCTCCACGCCCCAGATGGGAATTCAGCCAGAATTAGAGAGAAGACACGGGGGAAACCAGTCCAGCAACTGGCTCCGGCCCCTATTGTCCTTCAAGGCCTTTCATACCTTTTTTTTTTTTTTTTTACATAGAGATCAATGGATAATATATAAAATTATGCAGCGTCAGCAGCCCTGACTCTTATCGAGACCAGGCTTTTCTCTCTGCATTCGGAGAACATTTTCCAAGTGTGGTTCCCATGCCCCGACCTCCATCAGCATCAGCGCCATCTGATTCTAGAGTTGCACTCGGATTTCTGGGGGGAGCCCTGGAGCTTGAAAAACACTGGGTTCTAGGGGTTCATAATTCCTTTTTTCCCCCATTTTTCTTCCTCCCATTGAATGCTGATTCTAGGAACATAGGAAGAAGAGTAGGTTGCAGGGGAAGATAATGCTTGGCTTTAAAGGGGTTTGCAGACATGGTGCTAGTGGTAAAGAACCCACCTGCCAATGCAGGAGATGTCAGAGATCCGGGTTCGATCCCTGAGTCAGGAAGATCCCCTGGAAGAGGGAATGGCAACTCACTCCAGTATTCTTACCTGAAGAATCCCATGATTCTGGCTGGCTATAGTCCATGGGGTTGCAGAGACACAGACACAACTGAAGAAACGTAGCATGCATGCCCTTAACAGGCAGTGAGATAGGAAAAGCTAGAGCTCAGAGAAGCCATTGGGCTGGGATGGGTCTAGAGATGTAAGCATGTAATGGCAGGAACAATTTGAAAAAATTGTATGTGATTTTCTCTTTTGTCTTCATGAGTCTACGACCTTTTCACACAGTCTGCCTAAGGCAGCCACATGTCCAGTTAGAGAGAATTTGTTACAGAAGGATTGCCTAAAGAAAGGCCAGGTTGACATTCAACTTTTGACACTCAATATTGGAGGATATGGCAGGACAAGAGTCTTCAAGCCAACACAGTGTCTTGATGTAGGGTTGGCCAGATTCCTTTCAGTTCAGTTCAGTTCAGTTGCTCAGTCATGTCTGCCTCTTTGTGACCCCATGAACCCCAGTATGCCAGGCCTCCTTATCCATCACAAACTCCCTGAGTTCACTCAAACTCATGTCCATCAAGTTGGTGATGCCATCCAGCCATCTCATCCTCTATCGTCCCCTTCTCCTCCTGTCCCCAATCCCTCCCAGCATCAGAGTCTTTTCCAATGAGTCAACTCTTCGCATGAGGTGGCCAGAGTATTGGGAGTTTCAGCTTTAGCATCAGTCCTTCCAAAGAACATCCAGGACTGATCTCTTGTAGAATGGACTGGTTGGATCTCCTTGCAGTCCAATGGACTCTCAAGAGTCTTCTCCAACACAACAGTTCAAAAGCATCAATTCTTCGGTGCTCAGCTTTCTTCACAGTCCAACTCTCACATCCATACATGACCACTGGAAAAACCATAGCCTTGATAGACAGACCTTTGTTGGCAAAGTAATGTCTCTGCTTTTGAATATGCTGTCTAGGTTGGTCATAACTTTCCTTCCAAGGAGTAAGTGTCTTTTAATTTCATGGCTGCAGTCACCATCTGCAGTGATTTTGGAGCCCCCCAAAATAAAGTCTGACACTGTTTCCACTGTTTCCCCATCTATTTCCCATGAAGTGATGGGACCAGATGCCATGGTTTTAGTTTCCTGAATGTTGAGCTTTAGCCAACTTTTTCACTCTCCTCTTTCACTTTCATCAAGAGGCTCTTCAGTTCTTCTTCACTTTCTGCCATATTCCCTCTTTTCCATGCTGGCTCATCAACAGTGAGGCTTCTGCCTTGTCTACAAGGCTCAGGTGGAAATCTGAAGGAACAGTAAATATGACAGAAGGGAGGTATAGGAAAGGCATGTCCTCCTGCTCTCTTCTGGATCAGGAGACTTAAGGGAGGAGGAGGAGATGGGAGAGGCAGGATGAAGTGGGAGAACAAGGATTCCCCAGCCAGTGACAGTTAAGATAGGACCCTGTCATCCAATGATCTCGCCAGGCTCCGAATGAGCAGAACTCAAGTGTTCAGTTCAGTTCAGTCACTCAGTCGTGTCCAACTCGTTGCGACCCCATGAATCGCAGCACGCCAGGCTTCCCTGTCCATCACCAACTCCTGGAGTTCACTCAGACTCACGTCCATTGAGTCCGTGATGCCATCCAGCCATCTCATCCTCGGTTGTCCCCTTCTCCTCCTGTCCCCAATCCCTCCCAGCATCAGGGTCTTTTCCAATGAGTCAACTCTTCGCATGAGGTGGCCAAAGTACTGGAGCTTCAGTTTTAGCATCATTCCTTCCAAAGAAATCCCAGGGTTGACCTCCTTCAGAATGGACTGGTTGGATCTCCTTGTAGGCCAAGGGACTCTCAAGAGTCTTCTCCAACACCACAGTTCAAAAGCATCAATTCTTTGGTGCTCAACCTTCTTCACAGTCCAACTCTCACAGCCATACATGACCACAGGACTCACATTCCAGGATGTCTGGCTCTAGGTGAGTGATCACACCATCGTGATTATCTGGGTCATGAAGCTCTTTTTTGTACAGTTCTTCTGTGTATTCTTGACACCTCTTCCTAATATCTTCTGCTTCTGTTAGGTCCCTACCATTTCTGTCCTTTCTTGAGCCCATCTTTGCATGAAATGTTCCCTTTGGATCATGTGGCTTGGATCATGAACTCCTTATTGCCAAATTCACACTGAAATTGAAGAAAGTGGAGAAAACCACTAGACCATTCAGGTATGAGCTAAATCAAATCCCTTATTACTATACTTCCCTGGTGGCTCAGACAGTAAAAGCCTCTGCCTACAATGCGGGTGACCCGGGTTCGATCCCTCGGTCGGGAAGATCCCCTGGAGAAGGAAATGGCAACCCACTCTAGTACTCTTGCCTGGAAAATCCCATGGATGGAGGCGCCTGCTGGGCTGCAGTTAATGGGGTCACAAAAAGTCGGAGATGACTGAGTGACTTCACTTTCACTTTCTATGACTATACAGTGAAAGTGAGAAATAGATTTAAGGGACTAGATCTGATAGACAGAGTGCCTAATAAACTATGGATGGAGGTTTGTGACACTGTACAGGAGACAGGAATCAAGACCATCCCCAAGAAAAAGAAATGCAAAAAGGCAAAATGGCTGTCTGAGGAGGCCTTACAAATAGCTGTGAAAAGAAGTGAAAAGCAAAGGAGAAAAGGAAAGATTATACCCATCTGAATGTAGATTTCCGAAGAATAGCAAGGAGAGATAGGAAAGCCGTCCTCAGCGATCAATGCAAAGAAATAGAGGAAAACAATAGAATGGGAAAGGCTAGATAGAGATCTCTTCAAGAAAATTAGAGATACCAAGGGAACATTTCATGCAAAGATGGGCTCATCCAAGGGGTTCAGTTCAGTTCAGTTCAGTCGCTCAATCATGTCTGAGTCTTTGCAACCCTATGAATCGCAGCACGCCAGGCCTCCCTGTCCATCACCAACTCCCAGAGTTCACTCAACTCACGTCCATCGAGTCTGTGATGCCATCCAGCCATCTCATTCTCAGTCGTCCCCTTCTCCTCCCACCCCCAACCCCTCCCAGCATCAGAGTCTTTTCCAATGAGTCAACTCTTCACATGAGGTGGCCAAAGTATTGGAGCTTCAGCTTTAGCCTCATTCCTTCTAAAGAAATCCCAGGGCTGAGCTCCTTCAGAATGGACTGGTTGGATCTCCTGCAGTCCAAGGGACTCTCAAGAGTTTCCTCCAACACCACAGTTCAAAAGCATCAATTCTTCAGGTCTCAGCCTTCCTCACAGTCCAACGCTCACATCCATACATGACCACAGGAAAAACCATAGCCTTGACTAGATGGACCTTAGTCGGCAAAGTAATGTCTTTGCTTTTGAATATACTATCTAGGTTGGTCATAACTTTTCTTCCAAGGAGTAAGCGTCTTTTAATTTCATGGCTGCAGTCACCATCTGCAGTGATTTTGTAGCATGAGTTAAATATCCAATTCCATGGAGGCGTCATTAGGTGATAGCAGAAGTTCTGAGAATAATTGGATGTAGCCAAGGATTGTGAATAGAATGGAAACAGTGGGCTGAAGGAACAGAAAAGGTGGTTAAAGATATGACGGAGAAATCAGAGAGAGGCTGGAATGCCTAGAAGTATGGGTTATAGGCTGATGATGTTGAACAGTGCAACTCAGTGTTGCAAAAGCAAGGGAGGATGCTCATTCGATCTGACCATCAGGAGATCAAGATGACATTTCAGAGGCCAAGCTGAGAGTAGTGATGGGAAAGAAAGGTAAATCACTGGTGTTAAGGAGTGATGAAATGAAAATAGCCAGAGTCAGTGTTTCCTTTGAGGGAAACACTTCCTTTGTTAATGGAGTAGGAATACATCAGATGACAATATGAGAGGACAGCATGAATGGGAGGGAGTAAGAGGACCTGGGTGTGACTATAGGTAGAAAGAGGATACAGTCAATACAAGAGGATTAGCGATGCTAGAAGAAAAAAACAAGGACACTGGAGTATGGCTGAGCAGGACATTGTGTGGAGAAGATGAGAAAGGTGATCAGGAAAACACGGTGGAGAGATTGACCAGGTTAAAGAAGCAGGGACCTCTCTCTCCAGGAAGGAAGACAAGTGAGAACACGGGTGTTCTCAGGTGGAGACGAGGGTTTAATTAATTAAATACACGAGACATGTCCCCATCTCCATTTCCCTTTACTAACTAAAAAGCAAGGTCATCTGTAGATGAGGCCACCCAACTGGGGAGACATCGGTGACGGAGACATAGGGGGACAAGACGCATGGGAGATGCACCTGCCCGCCGGGTGCTTGGACTTTGGCTTTAGGTCCACTTCTCACGAGAGGAGGGGCAACGCTGATGCAATGGGTTAAGCTGCTGACAACTGCCACTGAGAACAGTGGGACCCGAGAAATGGAGGAGCCGAAGGAAGCAGGGGCTTTCCCGAGAAGAATTTCCGAAGCTTTGTCAGCTTCATTCCTTGTTCACATAATTTTTATTAATCATTGTTACTTATTACCCAAATCATATGGCCAAAACAAGCACAGGATTTCTCTTAAAGCAGGATTTCATTTTTCCATGTTTCTTCCTAGTCCTTAATCCTAATGGTTTTGTGACTTTTATGTGGTTCTAACCAGATCATAGATTTCAGCAGATTGTATTTTCTGAAAAACAGCCACAGCAGCATTTTGAGTCTTGCATGCTTGTTTGGAAACTGGTCCCTCTCCCACGACAAGGTAGAGTCTCTTTTCCTCCTCCTTTGAAACCATCAGATGGGACTTTGTGACTGTCTCCATGAATGGAGAAGGAGTCATTACCAACACCAGGGCATGTAAGGTGAGTTGACTTCTGCCAGGCTCCTTCTCTGGGGACTGTTCACCCTGGGAGCCCAGCTATCATGTTCTGAAAGAGCTCAGGCCACCCGTAGGTTGCTCAGCCAAGAGATCCAGCTGAGGCCTCAGCTGATGGCCAGTGTCCATCGCCGTCACATGATCGAATGAGCCATCCAGTTGTGTCCTGTTTGATTCCTAATCCATAATAAATGGCTGTTTCATGCCACTAGGTTTCAGGGTAATTTTTTATGCAGCCATAGGAACTGGAACTTCGATAACTTTTGCATTTTTTAGCATAAGCATCTACTCATGTTGCTTCATAATCATAATTATCATTTTATTGGCTGAAAAATATTTTGAATTGATGCAGAATAGCTCATGTAAATACGGGTGTTATTCTTGGCTATTTAGACTGCTTCTCATTTTTTTACTATTTAGGTACTGATATAAAAGTTTCTGCTTAGAGATTTTTCTTTTTCTTCGAGCTGCTTCACTGGGACAAATTCCCAGAAGTGAAATTACTTTTGGGTACAAACATTTTTATGACTCCACAAATGTACCACCAAATTGCTTCTCAAAACTGCAGCAATAGATTCTACCCTCCATTGTGTTTGGCAGTTTCAGTACATAAAACCACCTCAAATTCATTTTGAATTAAAGTGGGGTATAAATAACTGCATTAAAGAAAAACCTTTACTCTAATGTCATTAATTTAATCAGTGAAATTGTATTTTATCACTGCTTTATAATTTGTATATCTTGGGTGAGTACTGAGGCTGAGATTTTGCTCAATTTAAAAATGGTTTTGCTGTATTTTAAAAATTGCAAAGAATTATTTGATACCTAAAAAAATCTTTGTATATTCTTTATCCAATAATGTATTTATAAGAGCACTTGAGATCACTGTTTCTTCAGCTGCAAGTCACAATTTATTAGTAGATTATGAAACTGATTAAGTGGCTCATGACCAGCACTAAGGGCTTCCCAGGTGCTATTGGTGAAGAATCTGCCAGCCAATGCAGGAGATGCAGGAAACACGGGTTCCATCCCTGGAGTAGGAAATGGCACCCCATTCCAGTGTTCTTGCCTGGAAAGTTCTATGGGTAGAGGAGCCTGGCAGCTATAGCCTGGCGTGCTGCCGTCCATGGGGTCACAAAGAGTCAGACACAACTTAGCAACTGAACAACAACAAAAAGAATAGAACAGAATAAAAAACAAGAAAATTACATAAAAATAAAAATACCACTCCACACTTCACACTCCGCACATGATGAGTTTTCTGTGTGTGAAAATTTTTGTTTTAATGTCCTTAGTGGGTTATGGTATAAAATGTTTTTTCTTAGCGGAGGATGCAACCAAAGTGTTTAAAAATTGGCCTTATAAAACCATATTTTTATTAATCCCTTTTCACATTGACATGAACATTTCCAAAGCTATATCTTCTCTTTTTATTTTGAATTTTCTTCTTTTTTTACCACTTCAATTTTTTACTCACTCAGGCCCAGCAGTCTTCCATCATTTTTTATTTCAGTTGAAAGCAGAAATTCATCTTGTTTCCAGGAAGGTGATAAATGATCCATCCCATTTTTTTGTCAACTCAATTTATACTGAAGCATTCTCCAGACACCCTCGAACTTATAAAAATTCATGTTGGCTCAGCAAAACCCGAATGCAATGCTTGGACACAAATGCTATTACGGAGTGGGCAAATCAAGAAGATGTGATAAGCCTGAGAACACGTAGCCCTGGTCTCTCTTCCAGCTGTCAGAGTTTCCACGGCATCAGCAACACGGGTTCTGGCACAAATGCTACATAAGCACACATGCTCACAATCACCCAAAGATAGCTACAGAATGTGGAAGAAAGACGAAGAGGACGCAGAGCAGAAGATTCCAGAACATTCAGAAACACTCTGAGTAATAGAGATGAGTTTGGGAACAGAATGGTTTGAGACTAATAATCATTGCTAGCCTGTATTACGTACTGTGTGGCGCTGCTGCTGCTGCTAAGTTGCTTCAGTCATGTCCGACTCTGTGCGACCCCATAGACGGCAGCCCACCAGCCTCCCCTGTCCCTGGGATTCTCCAGGCAAGAACACGAGGGGGTTGCCATTGCCTTCTCTGCTGAGTGGTGCTAGTGGTAAACAACTCGCTTGCCAATGTAGGAGACTTAAGAGACTCGAGTTCAATCCCTGAGCTTGGAAGATCCCCTGGAGATGGGGATGGCAACCCACTCCGTATTCTTGCCTGGAGAATTCCATGGACA
This sequence comes from Aepyceros melampus, assembly GCA_006408695.1. Lineage (NCBI taxonomy): Eukaryota > Metazoa > Chordata > Mammalia > Artiodactyla > Bovidae > Aepyceros > Aepyceros melampus. Next base: position 171,749 of record SJXQ01012414.1, on the reverse strand, counting down.
GAAGAACCTGGTGGGCTTCATGTCCATAGGGTCTTAAATAGTTGGATGCAAGTGAAGTGACTTAGCACACATGAATATCACATATTGACCAGGCTCATTGACTCCTCACCACCACCTATGAGGTTTATCATTATTTCCATTCTGCAGATGAGAAAAGTACAGTCCAGAAGGCTGCGTGACTTAGCCAGGGCTACGTGACTTAGCCAGGGCTACGTGACTTACCCAAGGCTACTCGGTTTGGTAATCAGTGCCTGACATTTCAACTTCAAGCCCATGCTCTTGATCCTTGCCTCTCCTACAGGAGCCCTCAGTTGCAATCAAAGGAAAATGATGAATGCCTGGGGAGAGATCCTTATAATTTAGGAGTCTTAAAGGAACACGTCTATTGCTCACCTTCCAGATTCCTCCTTCTCTGGAGAATGTCTTTCAAATAACTGGATCTTGTCACCTAGAAAAAAAAAGCTGCTTCTACCTTACACTGTGCTGGAGATGAACAAGACTAATCTGCTCTGTTCGATCTGTTGTTTTGCTGGTTTCCTTTCAGATAGTGAGATTTCCTAATGTTGCTGCTGCTGCTGCTGCTAAGTCGCTTCAGTCGTGTCCGACTCTGTGCGACCCCATAGACAGCAGCCCACCAGGCTCCCCTGTCCCTGGGATTCTCCAGGCACGAACACTGGAGTGGGTTGCCATTTCCTTCTCCAATGCATGAAAGTGAAAAGGGAAAGTGAAGTTGCTCAGTCGTGTCCGACTCTTAGCGACTCCATGGACTGCAGCCCACCAGGCTCCTCCGTCCATGGGATTTTCCAGGCAAGAGTACTGGAGTGGGGTGCCATTGCCTTCTTTGTTCCTAATGTTACAAGGTCTCAAAGTGAAGAACAAGGCTTGGAGCACAGACACAGCAGTCAGTATACATGTGGATTTGTGACTCAGCTCCACTTCCTTCTCGCTGCATGGTACTGGCCAAGTTTTCGTCATTTATAAGATGAGGATAATATACCAGTTGTTGTTGTTGTTTAGTCATTCAGTCTTGTCTGATTCTTTGCAACTCCATGGTCTGCAGCATGTCAACCTTCCCTGTCCTTCACTATCTCCCTGAGATTGCTCACACTATTGAGTCGGTGATGCCATCCAACCATCTAATCCTCTTGCCATTTCAACCCCTTCTCCTCTGGCGCTCAGTGTTTCCCAACATCAGGGTCAGTCCCTACCAATTAGGACAGACAGTGTTTGGCCCACAGTAAGGGGTACATTTGTATAATTTATAATATATTTATATATTGTAATTATTTATTTTGAATCCAATATACTTTATATTCCCTAGAGGAGGAAATGGCAACCCACTCCAGTATTCTTGCCTGGAGAATCCCATGGACAGGGGAGCCTGGCGGGCTATAACCCATATGGTCACAAAGAGTCAGACATGACTGAGCAAAGGAGCTTGCATGCACGCATACTTTATATTAGTTATATTTTATTTTCTGGTTGGATTTTAGGAGATAATTTAACTTTATCAGCAGCATCTTTATAGATAGGGTGAGTTTTTATGTTGATGTAAGTTATATTTAATCACATGGCATTTTCTTATCTAATTCCTTGGTTTCCAGAATGCAGGCTATTTGGGTGGGGTGACCTTACATCTCAGTTTGCACTTGTCCTGACATAATTATTAATAGTGTCACCTTTCAACTCAAAAGTCAAAAGTGTCCTGGTTTGCACAATAAGTCACGTAGTCATCCTATCTGGAGAACTGCAATTGTTCCTATATCTCTGGTCACTGACATGTTATATGATCTGGGTCAGAAGCCCCAAAGCCTGGCATAAAATCAAGGACAGCAATCCTAATCATTTTTCATGCCAGGACCCCTTGGCATCCCGCAGAAGCCTTTGGACCCCTGTCTAAGAATTTTTTTAATACATAACATTAAATGTACAGGATTAAAAAGACATTCCGTAATTTTGAAAGAATGCTAATCAAAATATTAAAAAAACAAATTTGTGATATAATAACAAATGTTTTAAATTAATGATTAAGTAATATCAATAACCTCAGATATACAGATGACACCACCCTTATGGTAGAAAGCAAAGAGGAACTAAAGAGTCTCTTGATGAAAGTGAAAGGGGAAAGTGAAAAAGCCAGCTTAAAACTCAACATTCAAAAAACTAAGATCATTTCATCTGGTCCCACCACTTCATGGCAAATAGGGAGGGAAACAATGGAAACATTGAGAGATTTTATTTTCTTGGGCTCCAAAATCACTGTAGATAGTGACTGCAGCTATGAAATTAAAAGACGCTTGCTCCTGGGAAGAAAAGCTATAACCAACCTGCTGCTGCTGCTGCTAAGTCGCTTCAGTTGTGTCCGACTCTGTGCGACCCCACAGACGGCGGCCCACCAGGCTCCCCCACCCCTGGAATTCTCCAGGCAAGAACACTGGAGTGGGTTGCCGTTTCCATCTCCAATGCATGAAAGTGAAAAGGGAAAGTGAAGTCACTCAGTCATGTCCGACTCTTAGCGATCCCATAGACCGCAGCCTACCAGGCTCCTCCATCCATGGGATTTTCCAGGCAAGGGTACTGGAGTGGGGTGCCATTGCCTTCTCCAATGACAAACCTAGACAGCATATTAAAAGCAGAAATGTTACTTTAACTGACAAAGGTCCATCTAGTCAAAGCTATGATTTTTCCAGGAGCCGTGAATGGATGTGAGGGTTGAACCATAAAGAAAGCTAAAAATCGATGCTTTTGAACTGTGGTGTTGGAGAAGGCTCTTGAGAGTCCTTTGGACTGCAAGGAGATCAAAACAGTCAATCCTAAAGCAAATCAATCCTGAACATCCACTGGAAGGACTGATGCTGATGCTGAAGCTGAAGCTCCAATACTTCGGCCACCTGATGCGAAGAACTGACTCATTGAAAAAGACCCTGATGCTGGGAAAGGTTGAAGGCAGGAAGAGAAGGGGACGACAGAGGATGAGATGGTTGGATGGCATCACCGACTTGATGGACATGAATTTGAGCAAGCTCCAATGAGATGAGATGGACAGGGAAGCCTGGCATGCTGCAGTCCATGGGGTCCCAAAGAGTTGGACATGACTAAGCAACTGAACTGAACTGAACTAAGTAACAGGACTAATGACAAGGGTAGTAACTATTATAATTTTATTTTGAGATATATGTAACAATGGTGACATGATATAGAAATGCCTGTGATTTCTGTTGGCAACAAAATCACAGCTACCATTTCTGTTTGTTTTCTATATTCACAGTAGAGTGTAATTTTTTTCCCCATCCAAGTTCACAGACCTCTTGGATTCTATTCAGAGCTCCCGTGGGCCCCACCTTAAGAACCTCTGGACTCAGGTGGATGTTTATGGCCAGCAGGAGGGATACGAACTGCACAAAGACCAGGAAGGAAAGAGACTGTAAAAGTTGTGTGTGTGGTGATGGGGGAGAAAGCGGTGTGGGAGGCTGTCAGGATGTGGACAGACGGAATAAAAAGGCACGTGAGCCTACGGGTTGTCATTTTTGACAGAACATGGAAAAGGTGAGCCTATTCAAGATACAGCCTGCTGGGAACAAGAATTTGCAAAATGGCTTGGAATGTGGACTTTGAAGTCTGACACCCCTGGCTCTGAATCCAAACCCTGCCATTTAACTGCATGTATTTTGCTTGAGCTATTTATTTGTCCTGTGACTGTTTCTCCTCTGTTTAGGAATATTAATAGGACTACAATAGATGCTTTTGAACTGTGGTGTTGGAGAAGACTCTAGTGAGTCCCTTGGACTGCAAGGAGATCCAACCAGTCCATTCTAAAGGAGACCAGTCCTGGGTGTTTATTGGAAGGACTGATGCTAAAGCTGAAACTCCAGTACTTTGGCCACCTCATGTGAAGAGTTGACTCATTGGAAAAGACTCTGATGCTGGGAGGGATTGGGGGGCAGGAAGAGAAGGGGACGACAGAGGATGAGATGGCTGGATGGCATCACGGACTCAATGGACGTGAGTCTGAGTGAACTCCGGGAGTTGGTGATGGACAGGGAGGCCTGGCGTGCTGCGATTCATGGGGTCACAAAGAGTCAATTTTTGACAGAACATGGAAAAGGTGAGCCTATTCAAGATACAGCCTGCTGGGAACAAGAATTTGCAAAATGGCTTGGAATGTGGACTTTGAAGTCTGACACCCCTGGCTCTGAATCCAAACCCTGCCATTTAACTGCATGTATTTTGCTTGAGCTATTTATTTGTCCTGTGACTGTTTCTCCTCTGTTTAGGAATATTAATAGGACTACAATAGATGCTTTTGAACTGTGGTGTTGGAGAAGACTCTAGTGAGTCCCTTGGACTGCAAGGAGATCCAACCAGTCCATTCTAAAGGAGACCAGTCCTGGGTGTTTATTGGAAGGACTGATGCTAAAGCTGAAACTCCAGTACTTTGGCCACCTCATGTGAAGAGTTGACTCATTGGAAAAGACTCTGATGCTGGGAGGGATTGGGGGGCAGGAAGAGAAGGGGACGACAGAGGATGAGATGGCTGGATGGCATCACGGACTCAATGGACGTGAGTCTGAGTGAACTCCGGGAGTTGGTGATGGACAGGGAGGCCTGGCGTGCTGCGATTCATGGGGTCACAAAGAGTCAGGACACGACTGAGCGACTGAACTGACTGACTAACCTACCTCTCAGAATCACTTTGAGGATTAAATCAGATGATGCATGTAAAAAGCTTAGTATAGTGCCTGATATGCTTTTATAAGTTCCCCACTGACAGTATCGGCCAGAGTACTATGGCTATTGGGCATCCCAGGTGGCGCAGTGGTAAAGAATCTGTCTGCCAATGCAGGAGATGCAAGAGACACAAGTTCGACCCCTGGGTCGGGAAGATCTGTGGGAGGAGGAAATGGCAACCCACCCCAGTATTCTTGCAATTGTTCCTATGAAGGTCTACCTGCCAGCAGTAAACAAGGGCTCCCCAGTCACCAGGGGTTGCTAAGTTGCTAATTCACTTCAGTCATGTCTGACTCTGTGTGACCCCATAGACGGCAGCCCACCAGGCTCCCCCATCCCCGGGATTCTCCAGGCAAGAACACTGGAGTGGGTTACCATTTCCTTCTCCAATGCATGAAAGTGAAAGGTGAAAGTGAAGCCACTCAGTCATGTCCGACTTAGCGACCCCAGGGACTGCAGCCTACCAGGCTCCTCCATCCATGGAATTTTCCAGGCAAGAGTACTGGAGTGGGGTGCCATTGCCTTCTCCAATATTTATACTAAAACGTGTCTTGACTCATGTGTGGCCAGTAGGGGGCAGCAAGCATCACCAACAGCCTAAGCTTAGGAAGGTAAGAAAATGCAGTGGGGAGTATGGATGGAGCCTTCCCTCCGCTCACAGGCAATGAGCTGGAGGAGCTAGTTTCCTTCCGCCCACCCACCCAGCTCCGCTTGGCCCACAGTGCCTAGAAGGGTGTCCAATCCTTGTTTGGGATCAAGCCCACCCAGACCACTGAAGCACTGTCAGGAATGTTCTGGGGGAGGCTGCAGGCCAGCAATTGGGCTGAGACCAGAGGTTTAGACGTGCCCCCATGCTATCCAAGCAGCGTTTTAATATAACTGAGGGAAGTGGGTCCTGGGTCTGGGGAATTCTGGGTACAACGTCCATTCACTCTCACATGAAAGTTGTTCAGTCATGTCGGACTCTTTGCAACTCCAGGAACTATACAGTCCACGGAATTCTCCAGGCCAGAATCCTGGAGCGGGTAGCCTTTCCCTTTGCCAGGGGATCTTCCCAGCCCAGGGATCAAACCCAGGTCTCCCACACTGCAGGCGAGTTCTTTACCAGCTGAGCCACAAAACCTTCCACCTGTCCTCCAGGTAGTCCCAGGGATATCAACAGGGCTTACACAGGCTGTGCCCAATTTAGGAACATCAACCTATAACGTCCTCCCTTATTTCTCTGTGAAGAAGTTATTGCTCAGTACAGGAAATCACCTGGAAACTTGTGAAATAGAGCTCCCATGCACACATAGGAAAGAGTCAGCCCTATTATAGCAGCAGAAAGTTGGCAAGTTGTAGGCGCCAATTCTCTCTTTACCCTTTGCAACCTTTCTCCAGGATACACAAGAAAAGGGATGCAATTAAACAGGATGATGGTAGGAACACGGTATGTGAAATAGGCAAGCTCAAGTATCATTTGAAAATGCTTCCTCAGACTTTGTGGTTCAGTGGTAAAGAACCCACCTGCCAATGCAGGTGATTCAAGTTCAGTCCCTGGGTGGGGAAGATCTGTTGGAGAAGGAAATGGCAACCCGCTCCAGTGTTCTTGCCTGGAGAATCCCACGGACAGGGAGCCTGGCAGGCAACAGTCCATGGGGATCGCAAAGCACAACTGAGCAACTGAACAAAAACAAACATAGAAAACAAATTTATGGTTACCAAAGGGGAAAGGCGGGGGGATGAATTAGGAAATTGGGATTAACACATACAAGCTACTATGTACTATGTATATAAGCTTTCCCAGCCTGGAAGGCTGCAGTCCATGGGGTCGCTAAGAGTTGGGCAGGACTGAGCAACTTCACTTTCACTTTTCACCTTCATGCATTGGAGAAGGAAATGGCAACCCACTCCAGTGTTCTTGCCTGGAGAATCCCAGGGACGGGGGAGCCTGGTGGGCTGCCGTCTATGGGGTTGCACAGAGTCGGACACGACTGAAGCGACTTAGCAGCAGCAGCAGCAGCAGCAGCAACATATATACAGTAACAGTCCATGGGGTCGCAAAGAGTTGGATGCAACTGAGCACCCGTGAACCGCACTACTATATATAAAATGAACAAAAAGGACCAACTGTATAGCACAGGGAACTGTATTTCAAACTCTAATAATGACCTGGGATGGAAAAGAATCTGAAACAATATATATAACTGAATCACTTTGCTGTACACCTGAAACATTGTAAATCAATCTACACTTCAATAAAAATAATCATTTTTTTTTTTTTTTTAAAAAGGCTTCCTTCCTCCAAGTGACAGGAATTGGTTGTGGATCCATGCCTTGAGGATGGAGTGATCGCCCTCTCTGTGCCCCTTAGCAGGTGCCACAGAGCTGACCATGAAATGAGGTCTCTAAGAATTCTTACTGAAAGGTACTAAAATTGGGGAATGAGCAAAGAGAACCCCAAGAGACACAATCTGGTTTTCCACAGAATGATTTTTAATCTTTGTGATCTTTTTTCCTAAGGATCAGAACCCTTCTCTGCACATGAAATCTTACAATTCCAACAAACAAAACAGATAAAAAGGAATTTGCTCCAGTTGAGGCGGGAAGGAGAGAGGAGACCTAGATATCCCTTCCCAACCCGTCAGCTCAGGTCACAAATCCAGACTTCCTCCAAATGCAGTTTGGACCCCTTGGCTTTGCACCCCATTGGCTTTGCAGTCAGTCTAGACTCTAGTCCAACTGAGGCCACAGATTGAGAGTTGGGGGTTTCCAAAACAATGTTTTATGACTACGAGGACACCAGTGTAGGTGAGCTAGGGAAAAAAGAACACTGGATGAACAAGCAAAGACACGAGTTCTAATCCTGACTGTCCCACCCATTGCCTGGCTTGTCTTGATGGAGTCACTTGGTCCATTCTGGACAATGAAGGCTGTGACCATGTGACCTCTGAAAGCCCTAGCAGAGCTGACATGCTTGTCCAAACCTGCTGACTCATGGTGACTGAGAGGGAAGGCCACATAATTCTCCTTGGGACCCAGGTCCAAGCTGGGGGCCTCTGCTGCCGACCCAGGAGAAGCCCGGCAGCGGTCGTTTATAGTCCTCTACTGTTCCCCCTCCTCGTCCTGTGCTGGGGCTCTGGGCTCTCCCCGCCATACTGAGCTGGGGGGCCTGGCCCCTGTGGTTTGTGTTCCTGTCTCTGCTCCCCCATGACCCTGGGCTCCAATTCCACAGAAGCATGTCGACTTGTCCTGGGGCCTCAGGCTGACTTGCCCTCCAGGGTAAGAATTTTGGAGAATTCTCTTCCAAAATCTCCTGTCTCTTGCCTGAGCGTACCTCACTTCCCAGTACCACTGCAACGATTCCTGAACTGCAACTCTTGCGTAGTTTGCTTATCACTAGTGAATGGCTGTGTTATCTACACAGCATAGAAAATCAAACAGGATAGGAGAGAACAGAAATTTCTAAAGGATAATTCTATTAAAAGAATCCGATATCTTTTGCTCAATAACTGCAGTTTGGCACTGCAGGTTTTCGTGTGTGTAGAGGTAGGACAGCAACAGAAACAATCATAAAAATTAGTTTCAGTGAAATTCAGGGGAAGGATTACAGAATGAGAAGGAAGAAACATTGACTAGATATTTGGCACATCAGTGAACTTTTTTTAAGTTCATCTCAAAATGAGAATTGTGGTGCATGTCTAACAGGTTTGTTGTAAGGATAACATGAGATCATGTGTTGATTCAGTATTTACTTTTATTTGAAGTGCATATCCAAAAAAGTATATAAAATCTGTGTACATCATTTACAGAAGCAAAATAAGCAAATATGTTCTAGAACCCAGGTTAAGAAGTGGTACATTAGAAGCTCTTGGTCTGTTCCTCCCTGATTGCAAAATTCACCCCAAATCCCACCCTTTTTTGGGTCATAATTTTAGTTTTCATTTTTCCCCAAGACTGTCTTTTCCCCCCAGCTCTACTGAGATATCATTACTGTATAACTTGGGTTAAGTTTAAGCTGTACAATGTGATGATTCAACATATGTATACATTGAGAAATACCTACCACAATAAGGTTAACACATCCTTCGCCTTGTGTAATTACCATTTTGTTGCTGTTATGGTGAGAACATTAAAGCTCTATTTTCTCTTTCAAGTATACAATACAGTACCATTAACTACAGTCACCATACTGTACGTTATGTCCCCAGAACTAAAGGAAGTTTGTACCTTTGACCAGCATCTTCTCATCTCCCTCACCCCTGGTAACCACCACTCTACTCTCTGTGTCTACACGTTCATTGTTTCCTGATTCCACATTAAACAGACCATCTTCCTTTGCCTGACTTACTTCACTTAGCTTAATGCCCTTGAGGTGCCCATCCATGTTCTTGTAAATGTCAGGGTTTCCTTCTTTCTCATAAGTGAATAGTATTCCATTAATGTATATTAATCTGGAGGAGGAAATGGCAACCCACTCCAGTATTCTTGCCTGGAAAATTCCATGGACAGAGGAGCCGGATGGGCTACAGTCCATGGGAGTGCAAAGAGTTGGACATGACTGAGCAACTGAGCCCAATGAGCAATATATATTAATATATTGTTGAAACTGCCAGCCAATGCAGGAGATGTGGGTTTGATCCCTATGTTGGGAAGATCCCCTGGAGAAGGAAAATGGCAATCCACTCCAGGATTCTTGCTGGAAAATCCCACGGACAGAGGAGCCTGGCAGATTACCATCCATGGGGTCGCAGAGAGTCAGACATGACTTAGTGACTAAACAATAATTGATACATGAATATATGTTAATAATATATCAATAATCAATATCAATAAATGTATTACTTTTTCCATTCAACCACTGGTTTTCTCTGGTGGCTCAGACGGTAAAGTGTCTGCCTACAGTGTGGGAGACCCAGGTTTGATCCCTGGGCCAGGAAGATCCTCTGGAGAAGGCAATGGCAACCCACTCCAGTACTCTTGCCTGGAAAATCCCATGGATGGAGGAGCCTGATAGGCTACAGTCCATGGGGTCGTGAAGATTTGGACATGACTGACCGACTTCACTTCACTTCTTCAACCACTGGTAGACACTTAGGTTGTTTCCATGTCTTGGCCATTAGGAAGAAAGCTACAATGGATTTGGGTTAGCAGATATCTCTTTGAGATAATGATTTCTTCTCCTTCAGGAAGTATACCAGAAACTAATAAAACATTGTAAATCAACTGTATTTCAGTAAATTTTTAAAAACTTGCATTGTGAGCTTTGACTGGTCTCTTCACCTCTCCGATCCTGAGAGATTTTTGTTGTTGTAAAACCAAAAGTTTGGAAATGCCAATCTGATCATCTATTCTTTTGAAATATGTGCATGTTTGTTGTTACTTCTGAGGGCTTCCCTGGTTCTAAACAATATGCAGTTCTAGGTTTGTAACTTGTGGGAGCCAGCCTCCATGGCATCACTAGGGTTGATTTTTGGTGGAAATGATGGTGTCTGACTTCTGAGTTTAGATAATGAAGACCTGTGGCTTCCCCTTTGTGCCCTCTTGGGTCACTCACATCAGGGGGAGTCAGCCACCATGTCATGAACAGTAGATTTATGGAAAGGGGCATGTGGGGAGAAACTAAGGCCTCCTGCCAATAACCAGTACTGACTTGCCAGTGGTTGAGTGTGCCATCTTGGAACTAGACCCTTCAGCCTCAGTCAAGCCTTAGCATGATGATCATGACTGCTGTATTTGCTGAGTGATTCCTCGATCCAAAACCACCCAGCTAAGCCCTCTGAAATTTCTGGACTCTAGCAACTAACTGCAAGAAATAAATGTTAAACGTGAGGTTGCTCAGTTGTGTCCAACTCTTTGAGACCACATGGACTGTAGCCTACCACATTCCTCCGTACAGGGGGTTTTCCAGGCAAGAGTACTTGAGTGGGTTGCCATTTCCTTCTCCAGAGGATCTTCCCGACCCAGGGAGAGAACCCGGGTCTCCCTCATTGTAGGCAGAGGCTTTACCGTTTGACCCACCAAGGAAGTCAAGTCAAAGTGTCTGACTCTTTGCAACCCCATGGACTGTATAGTCCAGTGGAATTCTCCAGGCCAGAATACTGGAGTGGGTAGCCTTTCCCTTCTCCAGGGGATCTATCTTCCCAACTCAGGGATCGAACCCAGGTCTCCCACATTGCAGGCGGATTCTTTACCAGCTGAGCCACAGGGAAGCCCAAGAATACTGGAGTGGGTAGCCTATCCCTTCTCCAGGGGATCTTCCTGATCCAGGAATCAAACTGGGGTCTCCCGCATTGCAGGCAGATTCTTTACCAACGGAGCTAGAAATAAATATTATAGTTTGTTGTTTAAAACACACACACACAGAGTTGAATCCCAAGGCTTAGAAACTGTGTTCCAGGGCCCTCATTGCTGGGGGCTGTGCGTAGGGGGGTAATGACTGATTTGGTTCCCAGACTCCTCCCTCACTTAAACCACAGCAGCTGTCCTCTTATCTAGTGTATATATTGAGGATAGACAGAGGGTTTATTTTAGAGAAAGGAGCCTACTGCCAAAAAAAGGTTGGAAAACCCTGGGTTAGTTGATCTCCAACGCACTGTGATTCCATCAGTACGGGGAAAAAAAACAACTTCTTACAAACACGTGGGCAGCGTTTTCTTCAGGGCTCACTCTTCTTGCCAGGAAGCACAGTCTTTGAGGCTGGAAGTGGAAGTTCACACTGTGCTGCTCACAGATAAAGGTACAGGAGTGGCCCTTTCTGTGCCTGAAGCTGGACTGAGTCCAGGCAGTGGAGAAAGAACTGGTCATGCAGAGCAAACAGCCTCACTCTGGACACAGCTCCAACCCCTGGGGCACCATCCACAAACTGGGGAGGTGGGGTGCAGGGGGCGTGCTTCTGTTGCAAAATATATAGTAATAATAGTGATATTCAATTCACTTCAGTTCAGAACATCATATTAACACTAATTAACATGCTAAAGCTGAAACTCCAACACTTTGGCCACCTGATTAGAATAACTGTCTCCTTGGAAAAGACCTTGATGCTGGGAAAGATTGAAGGCAGGAGGAGAAGGCGACAACAGAGGATGAGATGCTTGGATGGCATCACTGACTCAACGACATGAGTTTGAGCAAGCTCCAGGAGTTGGTGATGGACAAGGAAGCCTGGCATGCTGCATTCCATGGGGTCACAAAGAGTTGGACATGACTGAGCGACTGAACAACAACATTAATGATGATAACTAGCATGTATCAAGGGCTGTGTGCAAAGCCTGGGAGATAAGTTTCACATTCACAGTCTTAATCCTTCTGACTGCTAGGAGGGCAGCATTTGTAGACTGGAAGAATAGAGGTGAGTTGTGGATTAGGAAGGGCAGAACTGCAGTGAAGACCTGGTCTATCCAGGACTTCCCTGGTGGTTCAGTGGTAAAGAATCTGCCTGCCAATGCAGGGGACACAGCCTCCATCCCTGGTCTGGGAAGATCCCACAAGTTGTGGGGTGGGGGAACTAAGCCCGTGCGCCACAACTCCTGAGCCTGCGCTCTAAGGCCTGCGAGCTGCAACTGGAGAACAGCCCCTGCTTGCCACAACTAGCGAAAACCCATGCACAGCGATGAAGACTCGATTCAACCAAAAATGATTAAATAAATTTTTTTAAAAAGCCAACCTTATTTGAAAAATACAAGGACAATCTCTATATTTATACAGCTTTGCTACCTCTCATGTATTTCGGGCCACTAGTCAGAACTGAGCAGTCTCTCTGGCTTAGACCTCTCTGGGTCTAAAATACACTGATTTCACACTAGAAGGTTTTCACTGCTAGTTGTTATAAGCTCTTCACAGGTTAATTCACTTGCACACACAGCTGCCGTCACCAAGTGCCCAGTCTGTGCCCAGGCACAGTTCTAGGCACTGCGGACAGGAGGGCGAGGGAAACCAACACTGCTGCTCCCTCGGGCTTAGCTGGGAGTTGAGCTGGAGGACCTGAGAAGCCAAACTCTGGGGAGGAAAAGAAGAGAGGCCCCCCCTTGGGGATCCTGAGCCCCACATCTTCCTTGCAACACAGCTAGAAAATGCCATCAAGGGTCAGAAAGACTAAACATGACCCAGAGCTGGACCCCAGGAGCAATGAACCCTCAGAGACAGCCCCTCGCCAAAGCCTTGCCGGGCTAAACCCAACACTGACTCAGAAGCCCAGCTTGCTTCTCCTGGAGGGGGAACCCCCAGGACTCTACCAGACGCTGCACTGAAACAGCTTGTTTGGGAATTGTGTTCACGTGAAGGATGTTGTGTTGAGAAACGTGAAATCATAGACCTTCAACCGTGCTGTCTGTATTCAACCTGTGCCACTAATGTTCAGGGCAGGTTTTCAAGCACATCTTAATCACCCATGTGATTCAAATTCTGTTCCATCTTTCAGCTGGTCTCATTATCTGAACATTTCTACTCTTTGCCTGGAACTTTGTTTTGGTCCAACTCCAAACCCATGAATATATCTCAGGGCCCCAACAGAGCTCCTCAAAGCAAAGACCTGCACCATCGTTCTGTAACTGCCACTAACTTGGCCTCTGAAGTGTCACTACATTTGGGATCAGGGGTTTACCTGTGTCCTGAGGCTGGGCTGCAACCTGCCCAGGGATTGGTGAGAGGAGGGAGGTGGGGCCAGAAGCAGCAACTCTGTCCATGGAGACCCTCTGGTATCTATCAGCTTGGGCCTTATGCTGCAAATACTCCTCTATTTTATCTTCAACATGCAGACCCAGCCCTTAAGGATAGGTTTTGATCCCCTTCTCATCCTCCACACCAGGCAAGTCAGAGTTCTTAGATACAATTTGAAACGAAAAAGAAAAGAAAGTGAAGTTGCTCATTCCTGTCCAACTCTTTGCGACCCCACGGACTGTAGCCTGCCAGGCTCCTGCACCCATGGAATTTTCCAGGCTACAGTACTGGAGTGGGTTGCCATTTCCTTCTCTTGGGGATCTTCCCAGCCCAGGGATCAAACCCAGGTCTCCCACATTGCAGGCAGACTCTTTACCATCTGAACCACCAGGGAAAACAGATACAACAGGAGGTAGGTTAGAAAGCAGGGAGGGGGACCAGCAGAGGGAATTTTATCTGGTTTGTGCTCCTGGCTGGCTTCTAAATGGTCTTGTTTTGAATGTGTTTTTAAGCAGGGACCTAGAAGGCAGGCATCTGATTTTGAATCTCTTACTAGCAATGACCCCAAAGCTTTCCCAGAGAGCACTAGCTGCCTGGAGAAACAAGATTTGTGAACTAGTTCTCAGAAGACTTGCCACAACCGTTTATAAAATGATAGTCTGCTCTTGGTGGCTGGGAAGATCCCTTGGAGAGCATGTACACCCGCTTCAGTATTCTTGCCCAGAAAATTCCATGGACAGAGGAGCCTGGTGGGCTATACAGTCCATGGGGTCACAAAGAGCTGGACATGGCTGAGCAACACACACACTGTTCTTGGTGATTGGAGGGTGACGCAAGAGGTTTGCAGTTCAGCTTGGGGTAAGGTGGGACCTGCCTACCAAGCAGGGGGAACTGGACCACAGTGACAGGTAGGTTTCAGTAAGTGAGGGGTCCAGGTGCAGGGCTGCCAGCTGGTGAGCTGGTGGGATCCCCACCTGGATCCACCCCAGCCACTCAGGGGATAGACTGTTCTGCATCCCTGGGTGAGACCCAGCAACCAACGCTGCCCAACTAAATGCTATCCATCTGACATATGAATCACCTGCAAAGCAGCTTTCACCGAATGCAAGTGGCTAGTCATCCAATAAACGGAGCCAGGAGCAAAGCAAAAGAACTTGCCTTTATAAAACTGGAAGTCAACCCTTGTCAATCCGATCTCCTTCCTGGCCTTTGTCATTTTGGTCAGTTAAGTTAGTGCTAGCCGCTCAGTCGTGTCTGCCTCTTTGTGACCCCCTGGATTGCAACACTCCAGGCTCCCTGTGCTTCACTATCTCCTGCAGTTTGCTCAAATTCATGTCTGTGGCATCGATGATGCCATCCAACCATCTCATCCTCTGTCATCCCCTCCTCCTCCCGCCTTAAATCTTTCCCAGTATCAGGGTCTTTTCCAATGAGTCAGCTCTCCTGAAAGCTTTATTTCATTTCTATCACTGAAGATATAATGAGAAGGTAGCCATCTACCTGCCATTAAGAGGGCCCTCATAAGAACTCAGCATGGCTTATTTCTGACTTCAGGCCTCTAGAACCGTGAGAAATACATTTCTGTTAAACCCACTCAGTCTCTGGTTTTTGTTATAGTGGCTCCAGCTACCAATTATTGCTGCTTTTCCTCTCTCTGCCTCAGACAATGAGCTTCATGAGAGCAGTCTCTCATGAGTGGTGCTGTTTAGTAACCACAGGACTTTGGCCTTCACAAGTAGGAGAAAAAACCAAGTAGATCTGTGAAATTACAAACGGGTTCGCATCCTGGTTCAGTCCTAGAGCTTTGGCTCTCAGCTTGGCTGCACAAGGGTCACCTAGGGGTCCTGCAAACTCCTGATGTCCTGGCTACACCTGGACCAATTAGATAAGTTCCCAGAGATGAGGACCAGCATGCCAGCATTCAAAGCCGCCCAGGTGTCTGATGTGCAGTCAGATGTCCAGCCCCCTAAAGCCAAATGGGTGTAGTACTGAGGTCCTAAGTGCTAAGATGCTAAGTCCTTCCTCCGTTGTGGAGCTGAGCTGTATGGTATCTGGGGAGAAGGGTCGAGGGGCACAGAGGGTGGTGTACTGTTTCAACAAACCGAAACGAAACAGACAGCATCAAACTCATAAGAGCACTTTTTATTTGAGGCAAAGAAAAGTCTAGCTGAAAGATTACAGTTCCAAGCAATCAAAACCCCACTGTTAGAGGCACTATTCTGATTTTGTAAATTCAATTTAGAAAAGAGTATCTGGGTTGCATGTTCCCCAGTTCCCCAGACTAGAAGGGCAAAGGAAAACTGAAGAGACTTCTACTCATCTACTGATTCTGCTTTTTGGACCCGACACCAAGCTGGCCAAGCCCTCGCTGGTTTGTCTAGAAGTTGCTGACCCACCACTGAGGGACACGGGCCAAATTACGCTACACACAAGAAAAGTGAGGTGGGAGACGGCAGGTCACCCGGGCAAGGGCAGGCACCCGCAGCTTCAAAACTCCTCGTGAAAGGGGTAATCCCTGTGGGAGGCACAGCTGTCAGGAGGAAATAGGAACACATTAGCCTTTCCTGGATGAGATTGCTACCGTAACCCATTTCAAATAGACAGAAATGATATCTTGAGTATTGTACATTAATGCATATACATGGAATCTAAAAAAACGGTACTGCTGAACCTGGTAGAGAATGGACTTGTGGGTACAGCGGAGGAAAGTGAGGGTGGAATGAATGGAGAAAGTAGCAATGACATACATACACTATTATGTGTAAAACAACAGTCAGTGGGAAGTAGCCGAATAACACGGAGCCTAGCCCAGTGCTCTGTGATGACCTGGAGGGGTGGGATTGGGGGAGGGCAGGGAGCCTCGAGGGAAGGATATATATATATATATATACACACACACACACACACACACACAAAATTATGACTGATTCTCACTGGCGTACAGCAGAAACACAAAACTGTAAAATGATTTTCTACCAATTAAAAAAAAAAAAGGCAGACACACAGAACACGCCCATGACACAGCAAGTGCTTGGCACACAAGGGGCAAGAGGCCACTGTCATCTCCAAAAGCCTCCAGGGACCCGTGGGAGCAGAAATGAACAACTAAAGATTTGCTACAGGAAACACAGGGAGAGGGGACAGGCAGGACGTTGAGCTGGGGGTGGAAAGATACAGGAGCTGGTTGCCAAGGTTACAGTCCTAGGGCCTGTGTTGGAGGTATAAAGTGTTGGAAAGCCTGGCTGGGAAGAGTGTGAAAGGCCTCAGGGTGAACCCTGCTCGGGGCAGACAACTCTTTCCTAATCCATTACACATCAGTGGCCTGCAGCAGCTGCCCTACCATATGCTGTGTCAGCAGCTGGAAGGGGAAAGGAAACTGAATGAATGACAAGTGGGTCTCCAAGGAGAACAAGGATGGAACTTGCTGACTGATTCACTTCTCTCGTCTCTCTCCTTTGCCCACTAGATCAAACAAGATTTCAGTGTCTAAAGGGTCAGTGCCATTAACACATACAGGGACCTCAGACGGCCAGTGGTCAACTCTGCCTGTGGCCACAGCGTGGCAGCCACACACTCACAGGCCAGAGTTGTTGCCAGAGGAGTGGGGGAACCACCCAGGGTGCCAGCTAGGAGCTGGAGAGAGAGCAAGGGCTGGAAAGACAGCTGGCACCCAGGCCAGCCTGAGGGAACGCTCAAACTCTGCATTGGAGAGTAACTACCAGAGGGGACAGAGGAGAACAGTGAAGTTGGATGATACAAAGTGACAGAGCAGGTTCTTAGTCTCCGTATAAAATGGGGAGGGTCTTCTCGAAAGTAGGAAATGTGTTTTTTTTTTGTTTGTTTTAGGAAATGTGTTTTAAACTTTCCTGAGTTAATGTAGTGGTACGAAAAGGAAAAAAATAATAAATAAAACCAAACCCTACTTCCTTTTCATCTCCTTCCAAATTACAAATCAGAGGGAACACAAGGAACCAGCTCATGTCTACTGGAGGGGTCTAGGTGGCTCCACTGTCAAGAGCTGGGGTGCTGGTGGGCCCCGAGCACATAGCCTTCCGACCAAAACCCTCTTATGAGTCCTTATGGATAAAGAGTCACAGGGCGATTCTTCCAGGAAAGCGGGGCAGGAGCCACCTGGAATCATCTGGTTTCATATGAGCCACTCGATTTTGAAAAGTAAAAGTACAATATAACTAGATGGGTGGGACAGGGTAGGAAGGGGCGATGTATATAGACATAGCTGATTTACTAATGTAATATTATGAAGCAACTATACCCCAGCTTAAAAAAAAAAAAAACTATTTGGCCCCCAGGTTACTGTAGGTTAGGCCAACAGTGCATAGGGCGAGGAGAGACTAGGGCAAGGCGCCGGGCATTTCCCTGGAGCTGAGTGCGGCTCAGCTGACATGCTGTGAATGCTCCTTGCCGCACAAGGAGAAGGCCAGGTAACGGGAGCAGGCCAGAGCTGGTGCATGAGCAGGACCTGGGTGGTAAGGCCTCCAGCAGTTATTCTTTCATCTGCATCCCTCCAGTGGCTCTCCCGAGACTCACCTCACCAAGGCACAGGCCCTCCAGTTCCTGTTGAAGCTGAGCAAGGTGTTCATATCCTCCTTGTCCAGTTCAAAGTCAAAGACCTGAAAAGAAAACAAGAGACCACAACTCCTATAAAGCTCTGTCAACAGCTATCCAACACAGGTAAGGCCTTCCGTGGTGACTCAGTGGCAAAGAATCTGCCTGCCCATGCAGCAGACTCAGGTTCGATCCCTGGGTTGGAAAGATCCCCTGGAGAAGGAAATGGCAACCCACTCCAGTATTCTTGTCTGGAGAATCCCATGGATAGAGGAGCCTGGCGGGCTACAGTCCATGGGGTCGCAAAACAGTCAGACATGACTTAGCAACTAAACAACAAAATCCAACACAGAATATGAAAGCATATAATCAGCTCCAGGCAGGACCACTGGTGAGATGTTGCTTGCTATGAGGAGGGGCAGGAAGGTAGACTAAACTCAGAGAAAGTTTACTACATGGCCACTCAGAACGCACATGTTTTGTCTGGGTATGATATGAACGATGAAAACAGACCTTTCCCTTCCAGATCCTCCAGGCAAAACGATACTTTTTCTATTTCAGTTCAGTTCAGTCACTCAGTTGTGTCTGACTCTTGCGACCCCATGAATCGCAGCACGCCAGGCCTCCCTGTCCATCACCAAACTCCCGGAGTTCACTCAAACCCATGTCCATCAGTCGGTGATGCCATCCAGCCATCTTATCCTCTGTCATCCCCTTCCCTCCCATCATCAGTCTTTTCCAATGAGTTAACTCTTTGCATGAGGTGGCCTAAGTATTGGAGTTTCAGCTTTAGCATCAGTCCTTCCAATGAACACCCAGGACTGACCTCCTTTAGAATGGACTGGTTGGACCTCCTTGCAGTCCAAGGGACTCTCAGTTTACTTCAAAACCTCTGCCCAGGGAATTCCCTGGCAGGCCAGTGGTTAAGACTCTGTGCTTCCACTGCAGGGGGCGAGGGTTTGATCCCTAGTTAGGAAGCTAAGATCTCACATGCCATGTGACCTGGAAGCTTAAAAACGACTGAGGGGGGACGTATGTGCACCTATGGCTAATGTATGGCAGAGACCAACACAATATTGTAAAGCAAGTATCCTCCAACTGGGCTTCCCTGATGGCTCAGATGGTAAAGAATCTGCTTGCAGTGCAGGAGACCAAGGATCAATGGCGGGAAGATCCCCTGGAGAAGGGCATGGCTACCCACTCCAGTATTCTTGCCTGGAAAATCCTATGGACAGAGGAATGGAGGCGGCTACTATTGATTGGGTTGCAAAGGGTTGGACATGGCTGAGCAACTAACACATCCTCCAATTAAAAGTAAATAGGTTTGAAAAATAACAAAAGTGGGTCTTTAAAAAAATTTTTTTAATGAAAATGTTTCTTTTCCAATGCTTTGAAAAAATAAAAGAGGAAACAAAAAAATCCATCTCTAGCAGGGTATGTGTTTCTCACGCTATTTTACCACTTTATCTATCTCCCCAACCCTGCCCAGGCCCCAGGCGGCCAGCAGCTCGTGTTACAGCCTCAGCCCCTGACCAGTGGAACAGGTGTGATCAGTCGCTCTCCCTGGAAACAGAGCCACAGGAACCAGGGCTTGGGTTATGACCGAGAGCTGTTCGCCTTGGGGAGAGTAGAGGCTCAGGGGCACTGGGACCCTCCTGGTGAGCTCGTCTCCTGGCCCAGCCCCTGACACTGGTGGGGAGGCAGGCAGGTGGGTGGGAGGGGCTGTGGTGTCAGAAGGCCTCCTTGGCTCTGGCAGGTACCCAGAGAACCGCACAGGACACCTCGCTGGAGCCCTGCAAGGTCTCTGCAGGCTATGGAGCTGTCAGCACGGCAGTGTTTCTTGAGTGCTTACACAGTACCAGGTGCTCTGTGCATCTCATTTCATCTTCATGATAACCCTTGAAACAGATCTGAATTTTACAGATGGGGAAACTGAGCCCTGATGCAAAGCTGGGCAGCATCACTCAAGAGCCACATTCCACGGGCAAATGACAAGTCCCTGAGAAGTCCCAGCACAGGTGTCTGCATGTACAACGAGGCCCAGGCCCCGCCCTGGCACAGCACTTGCCATCCATGAGGAGCCAGAGTCCTGCGTCTACAGTGGGCTCCCTGTCCGAGAGGAGATGGCGGGGGGCCCACACATGACCATCCAGAGGCCTGGTAAAAAGCTGGCCCCTCCTCCACCAAGGGGACCCCGGGCCAACCAGCCAGGACTTACCTGGAAGTTCTCAGCAATGCGTTCAGGTGTCACCGACTTGGGGATCACGATCAGGTTCCTCTGCATGGGGAATCGGATCAGCACCTGTGCAGAGATGCCAAGTACGTACGTCCATCAGGAGCTCTGCATTTTCCACTCGCCCAACCTGACCCCACCCAGAAACTACACCCTAAGCCCACACCCTAAGCGAGAAACCCCAGAACTTCAGTGAGGAGACCAGCTCAGGGGTGATGCCTCACACCCTGCAAGGAGGAAGGGAGGTGCTCAGGGCCCAACTCCCAGCCCAGCTCTCAGCCTCCATGTCTCTCTGTATGTTACTCCTTGTCTGGGAGCTCCCGCTAGCCTTTGGGAGCACACAGCTGAGCCCTTCTGCAAGCAGAGATGGGCTTTCCTGAACAGGGGGCGAGTGTGGACCCTCATGGTAGCCTTCAGAGGTAGCAGGGCAGGTCCGATCATCTCCAGCCCCACACGGTCTTTTAAGGGTCCTCTGTGCCCTTTCACCATGCTTCCGGACCCAAGCCATATGTCTGGGGAGGGCTGACTGAGGTTGCTCCTCTAGGCTAAAGGGAACCACAAATGCAGGAAGTTCTGCGAACAGTTACAAGAACCTGGAAACGGCCGTACCTGGGCTGTGGTTTTATTGTGCTTGTCTGCAATCGCTTTGATCCTGGGGTCCTCCAGTATGGAAGGGTCCTCAGGCTTGGCCCTGGAGATAGACAGCAAGACGGTCTGCGTGAGCGACCACCGTTACCACTGCTCAAGGCAGCCGTGACCCTAATCCTAAAGCCCATCAACCTCAGAGGGCAGCCCGCCAGTCTCCTCCTGACTCAGAGCTCAGTTACAAACTCACAACCCTCTGGAAAAAAAGGAGGTATCCTGCTACTAAAAATGCCAACCAGGAATCCCAATAGGAGGCTCCCAGGAGGTCTGCTGATCACCTCAGAAGCACTCTCCTTGATGCTGGATTTTCCTTTTTCAGCCATTATCTCTGCCAACAGATAAGAGAACACGATCCCGTGGAGACTCACCAGGGCCTGTCAGGAGAGCCGAGGGGACTATAGGCAGTCACCACAATGCCCTTGGAGTTGCAGTACTGGATTAACTTCTCCTGAGTGAGGTATGGGTGGCACTCGATCTGCGGATACACACAGGAGGGTTGATGCTGCCCCTGTGGGCACAGGCCACACCGGAAGCTAAGACCCTCCCTCCAGACAGAAAGTCACGGGCAACCCGCGTCCTGTCTCCTGGATGGGCGGTGACAACTCTTGCTTCCCAGCTAGTGTTCTTGACATTAAGGATCCTAGTCTTGTTACCATGGCCATGGGCCTCAAGGTTTTTCTCTGGCTTTGGCCATTTATCAACTGTGACAGGTCTGAGGATGTCAATGTCTGCACACAGCTCGTCTCAAGACTCTGAGTCATCACAAGCCAGGCTCAAAACCCTTTCTCTCCTGCAAGTTTCACTCTCAGATGTGGCACTGTTTTTTCTGAGCCATAACTTGGGACTTTGCCAGCACCCAGGATCCACCTCCCGGGTGATGTGGATAACAAGGAACTGCCAGCATCAGAGAATGCTGTGTCACAGAACAGTCTCCCATGCACACCAGCTCCCCTGCTGACATTACCTGGTTAACCGCCGGCTTGTATTTTAAGCCAGGTTTGTTTAAGATCTTCTCCACTTGGAGATGGTTGAAGTTGGAGACTCCAATAGCTTTCACCAGCCCTTCGTCCACCAGCTCTTCCATGGCCTAGAAACCAGAGGGTCTGCTTGCTGCTGACATGTGCCCAGAAGGACAAGGACCAGAAGCACCTTTTGTACCAGCCAGCTTAACAGTGGGCCCTGTTATTATTCAGTGCCAGCAAGTCAGATCTTTGGGAAGACAAGAGGCATCGAGACAAAAGCCAGGATGGCTTTAATGAGGCAGGAAGAAGCCGTAACAGGGACAGAGTAATAATCACGGCAAAAGAAATGGTAGAGCAGGTCATTCACGCCTGGCCCCTTACAAGGAGGCCGGGGAGCCAGCAAGAAAGGGGAGGCCAAGCCAGGGGCTGCCTTACCGTCCAGGTATCCATGAAATCTTTCTCACTGGGAATCACGTTGCCGTCCTCATCCAACGGGAAGAAGTCTTTCCCAGGCTGCAGTAACAATCAAAAACAATCACAGACCTGCAGAGATCTGCTGGGGCAGATGCATTGAGGAAAGCAAAGTTCTAAAACAATTATTCTAAACTGCAACAGCTGTCTGTTTTCAGAGGATAATCAAGGGCAAATTCATATCACTGGGAAAAAGAAATAGCAGACAGTTCCTGAAGCCTCCAGACCCGTTCTCTATCAGATGGGTGGGCACTGACCATTGTGTGGAGATGGACAATTCTTGGTCAGTGAGATGAAGCCTGCCATGGACGGGGGTGTGTGGATAGCAGGGGACCCAGGGCCCACGTTCTGGCTAGACCCAAGCCTACAAAACCACCACCTCGCCGAGCCTCGCCAGCTTATTGTGAAAAAAAAAAAAACAAAAAAACAAAGGATGCAAGTCAGGCCCAGTACACTACAGTGCAATAAAATAAGAGCTTCAGGGTAAAACCCACATGCTTTCACACTGGTTGATGAAGCAGAAAACTGAGCCTATGGCTAGAATGGAGGTTAAGGATGGAATAACTCTAGAGTTCTTTTATGTCAAGAAGTAGGCTGCCGAGGTTTATCAAGCTTCCGCAGGATGTCATGTGTACAGAATACTGGAAAACGCATGCATTAAGTGTAGGGTGCGTGCGTGTGTATACATATGTGAGTGTGTGTGCGCGTACGTGTGCATATGTGAAGGTGCCTGAAGTGGTGGGGAGCGGTGGGAGTTGAGGACGTCGCTTTATGGGCAGGAGCATCACCTCAGCTGTGTTCACTGTTGCAAAGGTTGAAGTTACCCAATTACCAAATAACAAAGAGTGATGCTCCTCCAACTCTGAAACGTGCACGTGAGCCACCCTTGGTTTGGGTCAGAGGGCTGGGTGGGGCCCGAGGCGGACTTCTAACAAGCTCCAAGGCGAGGCCACTGCTGCTGGTCCAGGGACCGCACCTCGAGCACAGCGGCAGGGACACACAGAGGGTCCACCTGCTTGCGACCTGCTAACAGCAGAAGGTGATGCCCCTGGCCACCCCTGAGCCCCTACCTTGAAGCCCGTGGGCCAGTGGATGAGGTAGAGGTCCAGGTAGTCCAGCTTCAGGTCGCTGAGTGTCTTCTGGCAGGCACCTTTCACCAGGTCCTTGTCATGATACGTGCACCACAGCTGAAGCCGGGGAGGGAACACGTCTTAGCCCGCAGGCCGGAAGCCAGATGGCTTGGGGACAGGGGACTCGATTTCTGCACCCCACAACCCACCAACTTCACCATGATGCTGTCAATGGTGGGGACAGAGATTCCATTGCACACATGAATCCTAACTTCCCAAAGGGAGGGAGGATAATCAGGTCAAGGAACCCTTTCAGGAGGACCAAACTGAAGGTACAAAACGGAATGGGCAGGTTGGCCAGCCAGCCCCAGGCCCTCAAGAATAGTTCCCACCAGGCTGGTCTTATCGGGCCAGCCTCACCCTCCCACCCAGTATCTCTTGGGTACCACCAAGAGAGCTCAGTCTGCAGAGGGGAACCAAGTCCTATCCTCAGAGATAACCCTCTGGAAAGGGGGTGCTAGCCCATAGCCTCAGCCTCATCAGCAAGGGGCTCCAGCCAACGGGTCCCAGTGGAATGACCATCCAATAGAGAGGCAAGCCCTGGAGCCCACACGGCCTTGGGTGTGGCCTTGAGTGAACACACTTGCCCAGGAAGAACTGCCTGCTGGGTAATAACCCTAGCCATGTTCGGAGACCTCAGATTGTGGTCTTGGCCCCTAAACAGATGCTGCCCTGGATGAACATGGACAAGAACCCTCCCTCAGGCTCCCCTGCAGGGAGGGGTACCTTGCTGACGATGAAGAGGTCCTCACGCTTCACCACCTTCTCCTGCAGCTTTGCCTGGAGGGCCAAACCCACCTCGTTCTCGTTCTGGTACACGTGGGCACAGTCAATGTGACGGTACCCAAGGTCAATCGCCACCTTCACAGCCTCCGTCACTTTGCCTGGAGGGGACTGAAAGAAACAGGAAATGATGACACGGGGATAAGACCAAAAATGAAACAAAACACAGTCTGCACACAAGCCAGGAGGAAGGGAACCCAGGCTCCTCAGCGGCTCTTATTCCAGGCCACCCAAGGTGAGATGCCACAGTGTTTTACTTTAGGAAAATCTGACCACCCTTTACTAGCAGCACAGATCACCTTAACTAGATGGGACAAAGCCCCTCACTTCCTTGTTTGCTCAGCATCTGTTGATTTACACATCACTATATAAACAATTCACTGTGGTGTTGGAGAAGACTCTTGAGAGTCCCTTGGACTGCAAGGAGATCCAACCAGTCCATCCTAAAGGAAATCAGTCCTGAACATTCATTGGAAGGACTGATGCTAAAGCTGACGCTCCAATACTTTGGCCACCTGATGCGAAGAACTGACTCACTGGAAAAGATTCTGATGCTGGTAAAGATTGAAGGTGGGAGGAGAGGGGACAACAGAGAATGAAATGGTTGGATTGCATCACCAACTTGATGGACGTAAGTTTAAGCAAGCTCTGAGAGTTGGTGATGGACAGGAAAGCCTGGTGTGCTGCAGTCCATGGACTTGCAAAGAGTCGGACACGACTGAGCGACTAAAGTGAACTGTATAAACAAAAGCCCCCACTATCTCAATCTGTTAGGTTCCTAAGACAGTGAGGGATACCACTGCTTTCAAACAACTCAAAATACCTCAAAATCACTGTTAAATATTCATCCAATTACTGTTTGGTTCTCGGGTTTCGTCAGTGAACGCCTATGACTTATTTTCTCCTTTTACAAGTGGATTCTGGTATTGGTCATCACTTGTTTTTATGCAGTTTGGGGAGTATCAAAGTCAAAAACGACCGTGGCAGGTTTGAAGGCCTGTGCCCAAATCTCGCTGTGTAGGAATCTGCTTTAAGAGGTGGAAGCGGGAGGTGGCCGCTCAGAGGCACTTAGCGGACAGAAAGGAGTTGACAGGAGGGGGAATGGGATTCATGGAAGACCACCACGTGGCTTGTGGTCAGCGCTGCAAAAAGACTGGACGCTGCCCCTGCCTGACCATGTGTGCATCTGGGTGAGCAGGAGGGCACAGAACCACCCCGTCATCCAGCATCCAGCCTGAGTGCCCACACACCCATTTGCACAACACTCCTGTTTGGACCAGAGAGGTGGAAAACAAACACGTGTGCGTCGGACTGTTGGGTGAATAGGGCGCATTCCTCTGGAGAGCTGGGGTAGAAAAGAATGAGCAGGGAACTCCCCGGGGGCCATGAGCAGCTGCAGACATCTGCTGTTTTGATATCAGCTGTTGCGAAGAGAGGACGGTGGAGGAACGCAGGATCGAGCCATGAGCTCGCCCAGCTCTCTCGCCACCATGAGGGGAGCAGGGTGGGCAGACGGGCGATGCTGACCTCGGGTGTGACATCAGACATCTTCAGACGACCTGGCCATCGCCTAGGTCCCTGAAGGACCCAAGCTGTACCTGCATCTTCCCCACCCTTCACGGTGGGAAACAGGGCAGGGAACCTCAGCATAGCCAGAAATGCCACAGTGTCCCTGGGGCCCCTGCCGCAGGGCACACCCCTTCCCAGGAGAGCGAGCCAGGTGGAATACGGAGACCCAGGAAGGGAAGTCCAGCATGCCATCAACTTTCTTCAAGCTTGAAGGTACCCTGGCTGGACTTTCTCTGTGGGGCCCTGTACTGTGCTGGCCTAGCAGCTCACCGCCCCCAACCCCGGGCAGGGGGCAGGCACCTTTCTGAGGCCCGGCCACGCACTGCATCTGCCACAGCGACTGGTACAGGGCCTGAGATGTAATCCCAGGCAGGCCCACAAGATTCCACCTTTGGGCTTCAGCTGGCACTCTCAGGACACGGTTTCATTCTGGCAACTCTGTGCGGGGAGCACGTGTGCCAGGAGGTGCTAGACAGAAGCGGGGTTTGAGGGGCAGATGAAGAGTGGAGGAGAGACAGCTCCTGGTCACACGCTTCCTAGCCCTGGATCTGGTACTCTTGACATCCTCTAAGTCAGTGACTCCACGGCCCCAACACATTTTCTTTCCTGCTTAAGATTAAATTGGTTATTTGGTTCCTTGGGACCAAAAGAGTGCCGAGTAGGATAATCAAGGCTGCTGAACAATTGACCCAAAACTGGGGGGAAAAAAAAGGTTATGATGCTTGTATAGAGGAGCCAAGGACAGAAATGACCTACAAGAGGTCACCAAGAAGCTGTGGCTCCCCGACCCTTGCCCGGACAGAGAAGATTGATTAGTTGGGAAGCACATGCTGAGAAGCTGAGTCCAAACTGCTTTCAAAGGACAATGAGGAGCAGAAGCAAGGACTGTTGGGCATTTACAAATTAAATACGTACAAGCTGCGGCAATCCATAAGAGGACTCCAGCAAACGGATACTATATGCTGGCTTCCCCTTTCCGGAGACACCTTTGCAGTAATGGGAGGGAAGGCTGTCTGGGGCCATCGGCCCTGTGTGCAGTGGGGACAACGGCTCTCACTGGGCTGGGCGCGCCAGGGCCAGCCCAGGGACAGGCATGCGGCTACTAGAAGGCTTGTGCCAGAGCAGGTCCTGTCACAAACGGAACCTGACCCACGGGGTGTGCAGCGCACAATGGCTTGGAGAGAAAATAACAACAGTTCCAACTTATTATGGATCAGTCTTCACTAGTTTTAAGTGTATCATTGAATTGCATCTCCACCACAACCCTGGTTATCCGTGATCTCTGGATTAGGGAATGAAGGTGCGGAGTTTATGAAACTGGCCCGTGATCGGGAAGTGAGAAAGAGATGTCGGGGTTTGAACCCTGGCACCAGGACCTGAGGGCCAGCCTTGGCTCAGAGGTCTGTCCTTGGAGGAAGGGAGACACTGGTCAGGGAGAGGACAAGTCACTTGGGCTTGGAAAACCATCCCTTGGGATGAAAACGTACCGGAATCCACAAACTACGTTCAGTGCTAATTACCCAGAACTCTCCCCCGAAGGAGACTAAACTAACTTTCCTCATCACTAATGAAGCAGCCACTTTAAGATCTGGTGGGAGAAAAAAAAAAGGCTCAATAAACTTGGGAATGCTAACACACGATTACACCATCTCCTCAGCCCCTGCCACACTGCAAACTGCAAACACAAGGCAGGGATCCAGACTGAGACTTTGATAAATCATGAAAATGTTTCTATACATCTAACAAGAAATCCACAGAAAACCAGTAGAGGAAACACCCAAGTTATAAATAACCAAATTATACAAATCATATAGGCGAAATCATGTTTGAAACTCACTTCTGCCACTAATCTGCCCTGTGACTTGGGCACATCTGCCCATGGCCATCCCCTCAGAACTTAGAGCTCTAAGCTTGAGCAGCAACTGGACAATGTTCTAGCTGATGGTACCAAGTGACGTCACTGACACGTCTCTAACCCTGAGACCCCCTGTCAGTTCCACAAACTGGGCCTATTTCCTTTTCACGTAACACTTCAGGCCAGGCAGTCCCAACTCGAATAATTACTATCCATGTCTCTCCTCTCCTCTCCTCTTAAAACCCAATCATTGGAGCTTGTGCTGCTGGTTACCTTAATATCCCTCCCTGTATTCCCTCTGCAAGTCAGAAGCAAGCAAACAAACAAACAACAAAAATACTACAGCTCCAAACTTGGAGAAGGGAATGGCAATCCATTCCAGTATTCTTGCCTGGAGAATTCCATGGACAAAGGAACCTGGCAGGCTACGAAGTCCATGGGGTCGCAAAGAGTCAGACACAACTTAGCAACACACAGCTCCAAACAACAAAGGTTATAAAACAGAGTCATCGGTTTAAAAAAAAAAAAAAAAGTACCGCAGAGATTGAATCCTTTGTAGTTTTAACATGCAGATGTCTGGAAAGAGAGGACTATGTTCTTTCTGACTTTTTAAAAATATTTTCTTCAGTTAGCAGGTATCACTTTTGTAATGAAGAAGGGGGATAGGAATAAAGGAAACTTCACTATGAGGGGATAAAAACCTGGGTAATAAGTTTAACAGTATGCCAATGATAAACTTGGAGCAAAAATAGGTAACCATAACTTTTGATATAAACTTTGATAAAGAACGGAGAAGGCAATGGCACCCCACTCCAGTGCTCTTGCCTGGAGAATCCCATGGGCAGAGGAGCCTAGTAGGCTGCAGTCCATGGGGTCACGAAGAGTCGGACATGACTGAGCTTCACTTTCACTTTTCACTTTCATGCATTGGAGAGGGAAATGGCAACCCGCTCCAGTGTTCTTGCCTGGAACCTGGTGGGCTGCCGTCTATGGGGTCGCACAGAGTCGGACACGACTGAAGTGACTTAGCAGTAGCAGCAAAGCAAAACAAAGGTATCTTGATATTGAACGTAAAGATATTCTGGAGACTGAAAGAGTTTACATCCTGCTCCAGTTTATTCAATGGACAATAAGGTCCAGGGAAACCTGAGCAAGCTGGGCCAGCTTGCCTGCCCGGTGCTTACACACAATGCCCATATCCAGTGATTGTGTACCAAGAAGTCTTCAAGTCTGCCACACTCATAACCTCCAGTAGAATAAGCATCTGGGAGAATCCAGAGAATGACAGTCTTTCACCTCAATAGAGGTGTTTTTATTGCTTGGTGCAGATAAGCCAAACTCATTTGGCTCATGTTCAACTACGTTCAAATCTACAGTTTAATAATGTAAACCACAATTTCATATGATAAACAGCAGACTGCCGAAGAAGGATCTTTTTTGTTGCCTTATCAAATGAAAACAGTCCATTTGGGCTATTTTTTTTTTCACACCAAAGCTCACAACCAGGTCTGGCCACAAACACAAACCAACAAGAAAGCTGAGATTAACTTGCTCTCATTCAGTGTGAATCCAGCTGTCCTAAATTACACAACTGTCTCCACTTGGTTGTAATGGAGATGGCCCAGGGCTGGCCCTGTGCAGGCAGGACTTGTTTAAGTATCTTTGCTCTTGAAGAGCTGCAGGTGGAGGCCTGCAAGGAGACGAAGCAGGTGAACAGAAAGACAAGCTACTGGTTTAGCTCTGACTCTTCTAGCCCGGGATCCCAGGCCATCAAGAGCTTGACCTGAGTTCTTTCTCAGCATTTTCTCCTAAAGGAAGTATTAATCAACCTCAAAGAGGCAAAAACTGGTTTGTTGGGGGCAAAAACAAAAACACTTGGCTTATAAAATGTTCTGTGGCCTGTCAAAGAGTCACAGGACACACAGCTGTACCGTCTATCTGTGATGTTGAATTTCCACTGGGTGGGGGACATTTAGAGGGAAACGTCTCAAAGGCTCGTGGGTGTGGGCAGAAGACGATGGAAAAGCAGCGGAGAAAACTGTCCACTCCTAGGCTTGGGGTATGTAGGTGAGTTACAATGGCCATTTACACATAACAAGTTTCCAGTGAGTTCCACACGTTTATCAGCAACAGGACACTGGTCAGCATCAGAAGTAATCTGTTTTAGCCGCTTCCTGGGAATACAATGCCCGTGGCTTATTTACTGTCCACTGGGGAAGGCAAGCCTGCCAAGGGGAAACGGCCTCTAAGCCACATGGGCTTGGAGGAGAGGTATTCTCCCAGTGGACTGAAACCTTCACGTCCAAGGAGAGGAAGGTGAGTCTGAGGACCTTCAAAGTAACTGACTGGAGACTCCCAGAGCCCTGCCACAGGTCCGAAGGATACAACACAGCCACCAAGATACGGAAGATCCATGGGAACCAGGAACTGGCCCCACTCACGGGGCCTCCCCCAGTTCTCACAAAGATAAGCAAATGGTATTTGGGTCACCCTATTTTTGTCCAGCATCTGTGAAAATATATATTTTATACATACAGGGGAAAGGTATCAAACACTATTCATATACTTCTCCTTATAAAGAAGGAAATCTCCTCCAAGCCCATACTTAAACCATTTATCTCCCTGTCACCTCCCGGACAGTGCCTCTACACGGTTCCAAACAACTTCAACTCCTCACCCACTCCCCCAAATCTGAAATTATCTTACTTCTTCATATTAATTCAACATGTTATCCTTAGGATGCCTACCATTTACCAGGTTCTGTGAGCAGTTCTGTACATAGTTTGTGACCAAGTCAGATGCTACCCTTACACTTGACGAACTTACTAGAGTGAAATGATCAAAATGTACCAATTTATCTTAACTAAATTTACATTAGGGTAGGTTTTAAGAACTCAAGCAAATGATAAAGCCCTAGTTTTAAATCAACTTTTACTCCTCTTTTACCTCCAGACTACCGATTTTGAAACAAAGGACCTAAGGTCCCAGTTTTTTAAACCACAAACTTATAAGGCTCAGCGAGGTGGTGGTTTTGTTCCAGTGACACGTCTGTCTGTCTGCTGCCTCAGAAATTGTAATTTGCCACTGCCAACAAAGTGTCTGTTCACATCCATTCCAAGAGAATAACCTGCAACAGACCGAATTTTACTTGGTACAATGGTCATAATTCAATTACACCCTTAGAGCCACCACTGGATTTTTGGAAGGAAACACAAGGCACATATAATTCTGATTCCTTTGTCCAAGAAATACTTTTCCTGGGAGGCAACTCCACGACAGTGAACGTTTAAAGATTTCAACTGCCGATTTTAGGGCAGAGATAAATACCATCTTCTCTTTCAGACCATTTCAAGGTGCCCTTAATCTCTACAGTCTTTTCTTTCCTTGTCAGTGTGCAAATGGCTAATGCCCAGTCCTATATTTAAAATTACTGCAACACTCGAGTCATAGCCGTGGAATGTCACGTACAAAATACCCCAAGCTAACTTACAAGCGGTTTAAAATTTGCGGGTTTGCTTCGGCGCCCGTTACATCATTCGGTGCTCCCCAACTGTCAGATACTCAAGACTACCATTTTCACTCCTGACCTTTTCCTGGGGACGCTGTGAAGAGGTTCCAGCGGTGCCGAGGTTTCCGGAGGCAGTTTTAACTACTGATGCCAGCCCGCAGTTTTGCATGGGCGGGAACCTCCCCTCACCACCCGCACCCCGCAGATTCCTTCGTCCAGCACGGGACGCTCCGAGGGGCACGCCGGCCTCCGGGAGTTCAGCGACCAGCGCGTTTGGAGACAGTGTAAATAGAAAGGTCCTGGGCACACTCGTGCAGCCTAATTCAATTACCTGCAGATTCCAGGCTTACCTTGGGACGCTTATTCCTGAGGGAGCAAAGCCGGAAACGGTTAAGGATCAACTATTTCGAAGAAAGACAAAAGGCGCCGGCGCCCGCAGGTGCGGTTAGGCAGGGGCGCCGGCGCCCCACGCCTCCTTTTGCTCCATCTCCGGGAACGCCCCTCCCCGACCTTCATCCACCGAGCCACAGCGACGGACGTGGGAAAATTTCCCTTCGATCTGCGCCCCCTAGTTGCCTTTCCAGCTGAGATCGGATTCCGGCGGATCGCATGCACCAGGAGTTATGGGGTCGGCCACCCGCGAGCCGTTCTCAAACACCCTTCCCCACCCCACCGTAAGTCCCCCGGCCCGAGACCGAGGCGAGCGCCCCGCCCGCCTCAGCGCCCGGGCTCCCGAACCTCAGGCCCAGATCCTGCCGGGACCCGACCAGCCCGAGCGTGGCTCCCTCGAGGCCTGGCGTCCGCGCGGGGGCCGCTGCTCAGGGTCACTCTCGGTCCCTTCCCCCCCAGGCCGCGCCGAGCACTTCAGCGAGCCCCGGAGCACGCTCGCCAGGGTATCTACCTTCCAGGTGCCCAGCCCCAAGATGGGCATCTTGGCGCCGGTGTAGAGCACGATGTGGTTGGCCATGACTGCTTGAGCTCCGCTGAACAGGATCAGAGGACCGTGCCGAGGAGGCTCAGCGCGGTTCTTTAAATAGCGGATGAGGCAGGCCAAAGGGGCGGGTATAATGGGAGTCTGGCTCCGCAAGCGCAGCTTCTGATTGGCCGCCCCGACAATCAGGATGCCGCACGTCTGTTAGCCCGGGGGGCTCTGCGAGGAAGCGCCTCCTGCTAGGTCCTAGCGGCTCCGGATTCCTTTTGAGCGGGCGGTTTACCCACGCCCCCATGCCCCGCAGCGAGCTCCGAAAGCAGCTGTGGCGCGTGGAAACGCGAATGCTTTAGCAAAAGTAACAGAATTCCCATAAATAATAGCCTGGGAAGGCATTTTGGTTTCTCTCTCTTTTTTTTTTGAGAGAGCGATGAAGGGTAAGTTTATTGTTCAAGCCCAGTAGCATGGTTTTTTGGGAATTTGACCAAAGCCAGGACTTTAATTTCTAGGAACACACTGATGAGATGGTTGTCTGGCATCACCAACTCAATGGACATGAGTTTGAGTAAACTCCAGGAGTTGGCGATGGACAGGGAGGCCTGGCGTGCTGCAGTCTGTGGGTCGTCAAGAGCAACTGAACTGGACTACTACTGCTGGAGTTTATAGCCCTTTGCTCCTAGTAAGGTGCACGCCAGAGAAATGGTTTGCAATCTTGTTGCAAAACATCAGCTTGAGATTTAGGTTTGTCTAGCCTGTAGAAGGAGGTGGCAACCCACTCCAGTGTTCTTGCCTGAAGAATCCCAGGGACAGGAGAGCCTGGTGGGCTGCCGTCTATGGGGTCACTCAGAGTAGGACACGACTGAAGCGACTTCGCAGCAGCAGCCTCTATGTAGCCTCTAGGGCTATCTTCACACTCTGCCATAGATGTAAGCTGTTTGTACACATTGAATGTGATTCAGCAACCCTTTCTCCTAAAGCCAGCCTCTCTTGAGGATGGGAATCCCTGATGAGCTTAATCCAAAACACTCAGAGGACATTGAGTCTTTAGAAAGTAAGGCTCTATGGAAGCAGCACATTTAATACACAGTAACTTAGCAAAGCTCTCTAGATGAATAAGACAGAAACCCACAAAAGAAAAGGTAACTTTAATATTGTAGCTTCAAGTATGCCAAATTAGGAGGAGTTAGATGAATTGGGCTTCCCAGGTGGCGCTAGTGGTAAAGAACTTGCCTGTAATGCAGAAGACAAAAAAGATGTGGGTTCAGTCCCTGGGTTGGGAAGATCCCCTGGAGGAGGTCATGGCAACCCACACCAGTATTCTTGCCTGGAGAATCCCATGGACAGAGGAGCCTAGTAGGCTATATAGCCTGTAGGGTCGCAAAGAGTCGGACATGACTGAAGGGACTTAGCAGCAGTCGCTGCAGCAGCAGGTAATGAGTTATTCAGTCCTAGTTGGCAGTCAAGTTGCTGGAAGAGCGTTGTGGATAATTTTGGTTTCTTTTGAACAACCCCTTTCCATGATACTGTACTCTACCTCAACCTTGCTCTTTCTGCTCTATCTCCCTTTAATATTTCCCCTAATTATGTGAGATTGGGAACTACATTTGCCTGGGGATGACTCAGAACCCAGCCCTCTCTGAATTCCATTCTGGTGATTTTCCTTTCAGTGCCTTTTAAAACGTGCCCTCCCCTCAGGAAAAAATGTGTACAAAACAGACTGGGCCAAAGATTTTTCCATTTGACTTTTACAGAAACTGTTATGGGTAGGCAAATTCTGATACTATTTGTCCCCCAATAATAGCACTTTCATTTGAGCCCTACAGCGAGGAATCTGGTTTGTGGTAAAATAGCAGTGGTCATACCAGTCTTCATGTATAAATCTGTTGGCAGAGAGGTTGCTGTCCTAAGGGCTAGTCTTAAGAGAAATTATACACCTGGAGTGAGCAGGTTGGTATACACAGAAGGGTCAACTGCTAGGGACTTACATTCAATATGAATGGCTCGTTATGGTTTCTTTGATGATTGAGTTTAACAGTTGACTGTGTGAAGGCATAACTGGCTAAAAATGGAGTATTCTGACTGGGCTAGCAAATGTAAAAAGTCAGACCTGTGAGTCTTCTATAGCAACAGCAGTACTATAGTGGGAACATACCTTTACTGCTCTGTTACTTCTGTAATCTTTGTAAAATGCTGTTGTGCACATATCAAAATTCTGCTTTAAAAAAACCGTCAATGGAATCCTTCTAAGAAACCTTCCAATAATCCCTAGCAAGAGCAATAAGAACTTTAAAGGACTCTAAACCAATAATCCTGTCATAAGAACCAGTAATCTCATTCTGAGAGAATAATTTAGAAGGAAAACACACGTACATGCACACAGACACCTTACTATAAGTATAGGGCTGGGACTGGGCAAGTGAGGTACTTAAGTGAAAAGTTGCAGCCTGAATGTGGATACGTCCTTAATTTTTATACCCTTGGCATTTCACTTGAATCACCCTCGTCCACACACACACATGTATGTTTGAAAAACATAATGGAAAACTGTAAATGTCCAACAATAGCAGAGGCAGGGTGTAGCCATTAAGGGAAGACAGGGGCTTTCCTGGTAGCTCAGTGGTAAAGAATCCACCTTGCAATGCAGGTGACACTGGTTCAGTCCCTGGTCTGGGAAGATTCCACATGCCTCGGAGCAATTAAGCCCTAAGTCCATGTGTGCACCACAACTACTGAGCCTGTGCTCTGGAGTTGGAGAGCCGCAAATGCTGAGCCTGAGAGCCGCAACTACGGAAGCCCACACACCCAGAGCCTGTGCTCCGCAACAAGAGAAGCCACTGCAATGAGAAGCCCATGCACAGCAGCAAAGAGTAGCCCCTGCTGTCTGCAGCTAGAGAAAGCCCACGTGCAGCAACAGAGACCCACCACAGCCAAACAATGAAATAATAAATCTTTTTTTAAAAAAAGAATGAAGACAATCTAGATATAGAGAAAAATATATATGAAATAACTCTAAGGTTACCATAGAAAACAAAGTCATAGGACATGGTTACAAACGTGAAAAAAATAGTGTGACATTAGGAATAAGCCGAAAGTAAGGGTAATACTGTTTGTCAGATTATTTAATTAATAAACTTTGTTTTGCAATTAAAAAGGCAATTTCCTATTAACTCTCCAATTTCTCTAGGATAAATCTTAAACTCTTTAGCTTGGCAATCAAGGTCCTGTGAAATCTGGTATAACCCTGTAAATATATGAGAAACTACCAAATTGTACACTTAAAATGGTGAATGTTATGGCATGTGAACTCTATCTACGTAAAGCTGTGATCAGCAAGCACACGGAGGTTACATGCTACCCGTCCGCACAGTTTAGTTGAGGTGAAGGGAGGCAGTAGGCGCACAGAGTCGGACACGACTGAGGTAACTTAGCAGCAGCAGGCTCTAGTCACACAATCCCTCAAGGACCCAAGCTAGAGCTTCCAGCACCTCGTTCACAGATTGCCCCAACCCAAGTCTTCAGGGTTTGCCTCAGGAGAGTCAAAGAGCATCGAACAATCACAAATGAGCGCTAAACTGTTTAGGCCTGGAAATGGCACATGTCCCTTCCATCTACAGTCTTGGCCAGACCTAGTTGCAAGGTCCTGCCTGTCTCCACTGAGATGAGCAAGCGTCATCTTCTCGTGTGCAGAGAGAACAGAATACAGTAGAATACAGTGATAAACAAAGTGTATTCCATGAGGACAAATAACTATTGAGCCCATATTATGTCTCAGGCACTGCTTCAGTCACTTTGTGGGTGCATACTTGTGTGCTAAGTCGCTTCAGTCGTGTCTGACTCTTTGTGACTCTATGAACTGCAGCCCGCCAGGCTCCTCTGTCCATGGGATTCACCAGGCAAGGATCCTAAAGTGGGTTGCCATGCCCTCCTCCAGAGGATCTTCCTGACCCAGGGATCATACATTATTGCAGGTGCTGCTGCTGACAGGAATAATATAATAGCTAATTTCTGGGCCTGGCACTATTCTACAAACATTGTACGCATTAAATCATTTAATCTTCACAACTACTCTTTGCAGTGGGTAGTATTAGTCATCGATTTTACACATGAGGAAACTGAGGCACAGAGAAGGGGGGAAATATTGCTAAGGTCCCATAGCAAGTTGAGGGCTTCACATGTGGTGCTAGTGGTAAAGAATCTGCCTGCCAGTGCAGGAGGCACAAGAGACGAGGGTCTGATCCCTGGGTCCGAAAGATCCCCTGGAGGAGGAAATGGCAACCCATTCCAATATTCCTGCCTGAAAATTCCTATGGACAGAGGAGCCTGGAGGGCTTCAGTCCACGGATTCACAAAGAGTCTGGCATGACTAAGCACGAATGTATAACAAGTGGCATGGTCAAGATTTAAACCCAAGGAGTTTGACTATAGCACCTGAACTCTTCACAGATACACAGGTGGCTTTCAAGTCATTTTACTGTCACTCACAGTAAGGAATAGATTACATTTGTTGACTGGAAAAAAAAATGCACAACCTAAAAGTTGAGAATTATGTTTTATTTGTCAGACTGCCTAAGGATTTAAGCCTGAGAGTCAGCTTCTTAGATTGCCCTGAGGTACTGCTCCTAATCAGGAAGCTAGCATACTTAGGAGTTTTTGCAACAAAGATCAGATAGAGGGATCAGTAAAAGATTACTGTTAATTAAAGGAAACCAGGTATCTCAAGCTAAGGAATTTAGCGATTTTCTTTGTATGGGAAGATGCAAGGGTCCGGCTCATTGAAATCATTCCTTTGATATGCACCTCAGCTATCTTTGGTCAGTATCTTGGTTTTTTTCCATCCTGAATCCCTTCAAGGTACATCGCTGAGGGGTGGCTGCAGGGGCTGATGGCTTGCTGGCCACAAATTCCTTTTTTTTTTTTTTTAAATCGATATAGCAGGTGTGAAAGCTGACATATATGTATATATAACAGAAGCAAAAGACCTTCAGAAATTTCATGCTTATCATGTGTGGCATACTCTGATAGCGCATATTGTTTTATTTTTCTAGTATTGATTGCAACCATGATTCACTCCCAGTTCCATGATGAAAGATTTTGTGATATACTCTTGGGTCATGGTCTCCAGTTTGGAAAACTCTGCCCTCCATCCACACCGTGGTCTCACCATGACTCCTCATTTCAGATAGCAGGAGAACTGTGATAACCAGACACTGCGGACCTGACCACAGCAGCGCCCAGAGAAATCCGCAGGGTGAGCATTCCCAACAGGCCAGCAAAGGTGTCTTTCTCCCACTTCTGCACACTTCATCCTTTGGTACCCTTGGAGGAGCAGTCATCATTTTGGAATGAGAACACCTGAGACTGGCCCTCTAGAAATGGGAAGCAAGGAAAGGCAAAGGAGAAAGTATGGAGGTCACAGGAAAAAGACAGAGACTTTAGCCCCTGTCACAGAATGGGCTGGACGTAAGAGATTCAGGGGACTGGTCTGATGGGGGGCTCGTGTCAATACTTAATTGTGTTTGTTTGCAAGATGAGGTTTAGATGGTAAACAACATTGGAAGAACTGTCAATATTAACCTTCCTCCTAGATACTGCAGGATAGCAAAAAAAAAAAAGAGAAAGAGGGACAAACATCATGTCACCCTTAGCACAGTCCAATAAATTCTTGTGAATAGTAATATCCATGTGAGAAGTGAAGGTGTTAGTTGCTTACTTGTGTCCAACTCTTTGCAACCCCAGGGACTGTAGTCCACCAGGCTCCTCTGTCCATGGAATTTCCCAGGCAAGAATACTAGAGTGTGTAGCCCTTCCCTTCTCCAGGGGATCTTCTCCCTAACCCAGGGATCGAGCCCAGGTCTCCTGTACTGCAGGCAAATTCGTTACCATCTGAGCCAGCAGGAAAGCCCAGTAATATCCATGGAGGCCTCCTATGTATCAGGTGCTTCAAATTCATTTTCTGATTTGATCCTTTTGGCCTCCTGGCCAAGACAACTGACTGTATTCCTTTCTCTTTGGGGCATCAAAGAAACTTTGGTCATCTTAATTTTGCAAGGCTAACAAGTTAATAAGTGGCCTTCTTTTAAAATTTTGATATTTTTGTTCATCATGGATTTTTTGGGCATTAATATAGATTTAAAAAAATATTGCATTAAAGTATAATCTATCTCGGTTACTGAGATTTTTGGTGCTCTCCTCCCCTTAAATTCTGTGT
Source organism: Aepyceros melampus (assembly GCA_006408695.1). NCBI lineage: Eukaryota > Metazoa > Chordata > Mammalia > Artiodactyla > Bovidae > Aepyceros > Aepyceros melampus. Next base: position 133,526 of record SJXQ01012414.1, on the reverse strand, counting down.
AGAGGCAAATTGCCCCCTCACCTCACATTGCCTGCTGCTGCTGCTGCTAAGTCGCTTCAATCGTGTCCAACTCTGCGACCGAGCATCCAGATAGGAAGGAACCAACTCCCAGAGGTGGAGTCACTCGCACAGAGCATTCATTATCCTCCCCGTGAGCATTCATGCTGGCTACACTCTTACAGTGCATGTGTGAGAGCACATGTGGGCCTGTGCAGGCTTCAGCACAATTTCCCATCCCTGCAGCTGTGATGCCACCCTTTTTCTTCACGTCAAAAAGCCTAAGAGAAAGCAGATGAGTGAGGGAGGCATTGTAAGAAATGCCTAAGACATTAATGAATTCTTTATCCTGGGGTGTGGTGGCTCTGTGGCTGAGAACCTCTGCTGCCCTTGGCTTCTCTTTTCTGAGTGAGAGGACTCAGGATGCTTGTGGCAAAAGGAGAGACTTAACTCCTACATCACTGACAGCTGAGGGAGTGAATGGGCCTTGTATGCAAATAAATGTCTCTGGCACTCCAATTTAGGAATGGATTACTAGTGAGATTGAAGGGTCTCTTGAGGTGAGGAGGGAGGGTATCAGGTCAGTGATTCTACAGAACTGATAACACAGGTGTTGGTATCTTCAGGAAGTGTGTCATTCCCCATGAGCATGGATTTGGATGAGGTGATTGATAACTTCCTGGCTGCCCGCCCCCTGTTTCATCTTCAGTGCATACTTTTGCTCAGAAAATCTAGAAGAAAAGATCTCTGTGCACAGATAAAGCATGTGTAGTATTAGCAAGTTTGGCATCTTTATGGGACAGGTATATTCAGTCAACAACTTCTTCACTTATACTGTAGGTATTTACTGAATATTTAATGCCAACCTACTCCAGTATTCTTTGCCTGGGAAATCCCATGGATAGAGGAGCCTGGCGGGCTACAGTCCATGGGGTAGCAGAGAGTCAGACACAGCTGAGTGACTAACACTTTCATTCCACTTTCCATGCCAATCAGTACTGTTCGGTTCTGTGATTACAGAGATAAACAGGACAGTTTCTGGTCATATGCAGCTTCCTCTCTAGCCTGGAAGAGATAGTAAACATACCTAAAAGCAAGCTAGTGTAATATCCAGCTAGATAATGATAAGCCATGTGATGAAAATAAAGGAGGTGATCAGGATAAAGAAAAGGGCAGGGTTGACAGTCTGGACAAGGAGGATGGAAACAGGTGAGCCATGTGCATACTTAGAGAGACACATTCCTCCGTGGTGAGAAGACGCCTCCATGGACCTTGAGAGTGGTTGAGTTGTTTTGTGTATATGAGGAGTGGCGGAGAAGCAAGGAAAGATGGTGACTCTTCTTATTTGCTGAAGAAGACGCCCCAAATACCTAGGCAACAGTAGGAGCTTATCATTTAATGACACTCTTGCTATTTCTTCTGTACCTTTGTTTTGATAGTTTCAAGATGCTATGATTTGTGCTTTCCTTTACTTTGGTGGAGGCTTACCAGGTGGCGCTAGTGGTAAAGAACCCGCCTGCCAACATGGGTTCAATCCCTGGGTTGGGAAGATCCCCTGGAGGCAGGCACGGCAACCCACTCCAATATTCTTGCCTGGAAAATCCCACGGACAGTGGAAGGCTATAGTCCATGGGGTTGCAAAGAGTTGGATGTGACTAAAGCCACACACCTGCACGTTACTTGGGTGGGATGTTCCAGAATGTGCCAACCACCAGGCCCCTAAAAACTTTATTGATGTGGCATGCGTCCTGAGTCTTGGTGGGGTTTATTTCCCACTCTCTGGAGGACATGCTTCATTCTAAGGTCTCCAATGTACTAGCCATTTCCTGTTCAGACAGTCCAATTATGTGCTGTGGTTGGTAGCGGATGCATGTGGGATGTCCTGAGGTCCAGATATCTTTGGACTATGACAAAAGACAAAACAATTAACTTAATCCTAGAGAAAACCCGTAAATGCATACTACTGTCCATTCTGTCTAAATGGAAAAAGCCTTTGATTTTCCTTATTGGTAGGAACAGAAAAACTCTATTTGCCAGGTAAACATAAATGCAACAATTATTGTGATAGACTGTGGAACTTAAGCTGGATAAAGAGAGAATCAAGGAGGAAGGGATGTTGACTGTCTAGTGAAGGTGGAGATGAGTGACAGAGAAATCAGATAAGATTAGTCAGTCAGAGGTCTTAATGGTGCCAAAGAATTGATGAAGTATGAGTGTTAGAGGAAATAAATGGGATAAGAAGTATTGGTCAGGATTTGATGCTTAAATTTGAGATTTAATGATAGTAGGTTTGTTGGTAAGTAACAGTAAAGAGGGGGAAATTTCAAAACAATTGAAGGGGGTCAACTAACTAAGATATTAGAATTATGTGGATATTGAAGGTTACCTAGAATAGTTACAGACGCACAAGAGAAACGTGGAAGAGTGACCCTGGGGTCAGTAGAAGGGATCATGGAGCTTACAATTTAAGCATGTCCTGCACAGTATCTGAGATGTTGAGAGAGGAAAAGAACTAAAAGCTGCAATATGCCAGGAGTGTATTTTCAATTTTAGGCTCAGTGGAATGAAGATTGGCAGAGAAAAAACGGCCCCCTCTTAAGAGAGCTCCGGGAATTTGTGATGGACAGGGAAATCTGGCCTGCCGCAGTCCCTGAGTTCGCAAAGAATCGGACACGACTGAGCGACTGAACTGAACTGCACTGAAGGGAGCTGCAGAGGAAGCCTTCTCCTCCGGGGGGCGCATGTTTTCGCGTACAGCCAATTCATGACCCCAGGGTTAGGGAGAAAAAGATGATAAAGAGCAAGGGGTTTTGGCTCTGAGTCTTGTTGGCAATAGTTTGCTGATAATGTCCAATAACCAGTTAGTTG